>JAOBRC010376015.1:0-12601 GCA_027575255.1 Scolionema suvaense
AAGAAATGTTTTGCTTTTTGTTGGTGGAGAATGCAGCTGTTCAAGACAGTGTGCACTTGCTCTTGTTGTGCCTCTTGCTTCTCCAGGACTGATATTGCCAACATGCATATTTTCTCTGTTTTCATATCATAATATGTTCTCTGTTTTCATACTATAATTGCCTAGTTTAATAATAACTTTGGCACTGCATACATTTCTTGTTACAAAGCCGCGCTGCAAAAGTCTTGGAACACAATCTCGGACAAAATATATTGGCACTTGGATCGAAATCAAGCAAAGTCTATTGTTTCCCCTGGAAACAGTAAAGTAAAGATATCTTTCTGGCTTAACGACTGTGTGCAGCCATGAAAGCATTATATTGTTCAGAGGGGGAG
Organism: Scolionema suvaense; assembly: GCA_027575255.1. NCBI lineage: Eukaryota > Metazoa > Cnidaria > Hydrozoa > Limnomedusae > Olindiidae > Scolionema > Scolionema suvaense. Next base: position 375 of record JAOBRC010376015.1, read on the forward strand.
GGGAGTCAGAAAGGCAAGGTAGTCAGTTTAATGTCAATGCACAAGTTTTCTGATAATGTGGCCAAATATTTTGACCGAGATTGTAGGAGGAGGATTGCTGTTGGAATTGGTCAAGACGTCAAACTTGCAGGGATCTGTCTGCAGAAATGTTTATCGATCTGAAGTTTGAAGTGCATGTTCTTTTGATTTTAGGATCTATGACACTACCAAACAACACCTTGTACTCAGCATCACCTAAGACAGGACAATGACTCTTTATTTGACAACCTGCCACAGTTGGAACAGCGAACATACGCAGAAACAAACTGTATCCACCATGCGGAAAGTTTAGCTTCCAACTAAACAGAGGCCGACAAATAACTAGTACTGTATCTTCTCTCTTCAAAAGTTGCAGAGGATAAACAGATATTGATCAAGCTTTTAAAGTGTAGGAACAAGCTCAAATATTTCCTCTGCAAGTCAACCAGAAATGGGTGACAAGTATAGAAATCGGTGTTTAGAAATGGCTCAATTGACGTCAGCAGATAGAAAGAAGATATGAGATTATTAGCTATCTCCACCATACACTAATGATGCTGAGCTGTAAACAATACAGACAATTTCTATTGAACAATTCAAGGTCCTAGAACACCATACAAGTCAAGTCAAGTCATTTATTTTCACCAAAAAAGAATGCAGCATGCCATAACTATTTACATCGACTAACAAAACAAAAAAGAAACCTACTAATTCAATCAAGTAAAGAAATGGATAAATACATGTAGTATTGACAACATGGGAGTCACAGTCAATTAGGTGAGGACAAGTTCAATCAGAGAAACGGGCTCTGTTCTAGGAACTTGCCCCAACGTAGTTGGAAGCAAGAGATAGCACAATGTTTTTAAAAAATGTGGTCGTTTAATTAGGACACAAGAGAAAACTAGAAAGCAATACACATAGAGATGACAACAAAGTTATAACTCTCGTTTTCAGGATATAACAAGTGAAACAAAATTAAACAGAAAAAATGAGTGGTAAGAGATTTAGAACTAAATCATTTCAAATCAGATCAAGCCAGATCAAGCACCCTGCAAGAGTATTTGATCATATCAGGGGCAATCGATATCCATCAACAAAATAATTTACCAGTTCATTCTTAAGTTCTGATGTAGAGAGGTCACAAAGATAGATACCCATTGTTTTTGTGAAAAAATTCCAGTCTAAAATACAATTATGTGTAATAGAGTGCAGGCCATATCTAGTGTGGGATTTGAGAGAGACAAATATGCAGCCTAAGCTGTATAAAGAATTAGCACAAGTAAAAATATTATTAAAACATGAGGGAAGTTTACCTGAGAGAAAATCATGAACAAGTAGAACATTTTCCATGAAAACAAGGTCATTGATTTTAAGTATTCGATACTGCTCATACAGTGGTGAGGCATCACTGTAGAAGTTAACTTGAGAAAAAGTCGTGAACAAATGGAACATTTTCCATGAAAGAATCCTATACTGCTCATAGCTACAGTGGTGAGGCGTCACTGTAGATGCTGGCAAAGTTTAATATGCGCATAGCCCTGCTCTGAAGTTTAGAAACTTTTGACACATTGATAATGCCTTTCTGACCCCAGACTTGGCAACCCCCCAGACTTGGCATTCAAATACGCTTGTTTTGAAATTCCATATAGAAACAACCCCAAGCTTCCTAGCTACCTAAGTGGATGTGTATAGACATAGGTAGGTACTACCTAGCTGGCTGGACATAGGCCTAGAGCAAGCCGTGATCTTACCTAGCAGTATCTATGCTAAGGCCTAGCAGGTAGAGCAGAATACGAACTGTTAAAGACGTGACTGAACAGAACTTACCTCGCAGCCTTTGTAAACTTCAGATCGATAAACATTTCTGCTGACAGATCCCTGCACGTTTGACATCTTGACCAATTCCAACAGCAATCCTCCTCCTAGCTACCCTCATTTGTAGCCTACTTATCCTTTTGTTTTCCGTAATTTAATTTCTGTCATCAGCGTCTCCTTGATATTACAAAGAAACTCTGTCTCTTCTTTTTTGAAACGCAGAACATAATGAGGAAGGAGGTATCTTTCCAGCATAAGATTCAAAACAAATATGCGAACCTCGACCTTCTGCCCTCGAGAGACGTACTCCAGGAAAGAAGGCTGCGGACAATGCACCGCGGTACATAAACTTTAGGACGTCGTGATCAGGTATGGGAAATAACCAAAATTGTGATTCCCAAATCACAGTAGGCAAACGTCAAAGTCACGCGCGGATTTTCCAGGGTAGTCATACGAGGAGTAAAAGGTCTCGGTGGAGTGCGCCTAAAAAGTGTGATTACCGATACATAAAACTGGACTATAAGTTAGCAATCCAACACTACCATCAAAAAACCACCTATTTAATACACTTTATATGATAGTCTGGAGGCCAACTTTTCAGACACAAAAATATGCCATCACACGGTTGCCGTTACCCATCACGGGCTCAAGCAGAAGCTGCAACAGTGTTTTCCTGAAAATCTCGTTAGGAGTTGGAGGAGCTCAAACAGTCGAAAATTGTGAGCGCCTGTCAACTGTTTCACGTGATTCAAGTGATATAACCTGTACCCGCCACTGAACCCTTTGTCTTACATAATGACTACTGGAAGATTGAATGCAGCAGCACAGAGATGGTGTCAATGAATTGGCAGATTACCATTTTTGTATAAAATATCTTCCTGGTACTGAAAACAGTGTTGCTGATTGCTTATCAAGACTTCCCTATACTAAGTTAACAGAATTTGCCGAGCGCTGCCCGGAGTCATTAAAGTTGAATGAAGTTGGAGCCTTGGTAAACGGAGTTCTTAACCAGAACAGTAACCATGAAACTTTAAAACTGATAAGTGGCCATGTGGCGGCCCATTCAACTCCTTGGCCCGAAGATCCTGTCATATCACGTGCCGAACTATTTCATCACTAAAAAATGGATAAAACAATAACCAGAGTAAAACAATTAAATCAACTACCCCATGTACCATGCAAAGTCATAAAACAAGAAACACCAGAATTAAAACGGCTGTGGCGAGAAAAAACAAAAGTTGATGGTACAAGAAGATGTGCTAGACCGTGTTTGCCAGGGGAGACAGCAAATGGTTCTGCCTCCAAATTTGCACCTTGTTATTTTTGATGAATTGCACCATAAAATGGGTCAATTAGGATATACACGCGTTTATGACCTAGCAAAGAAACGTGTGTATTGGCCGGGGATGAAAACTGACATCGAGAACTATATAACTCAAAAGTGTCTGTGTGTCCAAAAAAACAACTCCTACTCATTTCAAAGCTCCTCAACATCGCATATCTACATCTTCTCCATTTGAAATGGCGGGAGCGATTTTCTACGCGTAGATCGCTGCAGTGGAGGCTTCGAATATCTTTTAGTGATTCTTGACAATTTTTCAAGATGCCACATGTAGGGTAAACCTGACAGATCAGGTTTACCCTACAAAAGATAAGTCAGCTAGAACAGCAGCATACCATTGGTTTTCAGATTATATGTTGAGATTTGGTATGCCTCGAAAACTGCTCCATGATCAAGAAAAATAGTTCGACAACCGCATTTTTAAAGAACTGGGAAAAATCTGTGGCATTAAACAAGTTAGAACAACTCCATACAATCCCTTTTGTAATGGCCAAGTGGAAAGCATGAATAGAACTATAATAAACATGTTGAAGACTCTTACAGATGCTGAAAAATTATGCTGGAAAGATAGTGTTCCAAAGCTGATATTCGCCTATAATTGCACAAGGAGCAAAGCAACTGGTTATACTCCCTTTTTTTGCTTTTTAGCCGTAAACCGACCCTGCCTTTAGATCTGCTTTTAGATAGGGGAGAGAAAGAGGTGAAAGAACAGACTAAAATGGTGCACGAATGGCAATGACAAATGTCCCAAGCTCATTGACTCCTCTACCAGTAATAAGAAGAAGTCTAATCAGCTGAAAGGAACACAACAAGATGCGCTGACTGAAAATCAAGTCACTCCTAACAATTTGAAAGACGTCCATAACCTGATAGACAAAAAGAAAAGATGCATGCAGAGAATACCAGTTGATGAAAGACTCCCCTGGAGAGGAAGATTCTGTCAAAGGCGACTATCAGGAAGAGGAGGAGCAAGAATTGAGTGAAAGCGATCGGGACAAAAAAGATTAAGAAACGGAAGACATGGATGGAGAAGATCATAAAACAAAAGACATGGATGGAGAAGATCAAGACACGGACGACATGGATGGAGGAGATCAAGAAACGGAAGACATGGATAGAGAAAATCAAGAAACGGAAGACATGGATGGAGGAGATCAATAAACGGAAGACATGGATGGAGGAGATCAAGACACGGAAGACATGGATCGGCAACCTCCTGTAATCTTAACCTACAACTTTCTGGGTGACTTTGTTCGAGAGTGCCGAACCAGAAGGTAAAATTTACTAATGGTTATATGATATCGCCGATTGGTATCTTGCAACGTCAGATGTGTTCCACCATGAATCCCTGTCAACCTGGTTTACATGAGAAAGTGGAGCGTGTGTTTTGGCACTGAAACTTCATGTGTTCCACCTTCAATCCTTAACAACCTGGCTTTACATACGAAAGTGGATCGTGTGTTGTGGCACTGAAACGTCAGATGTGTCGTCAACGTCAAACATCTTCTTATGAACCAATATTATAGAAATGTAAAGCGAATGATACAGTACGATCTATTTTGTAGTGTGGAGGGGTGCAAGTATGAGGTTTTGGTGGCTGCTGATAATTTGTTTAGCCAGTTGTAGCTGGCTATGGTCTTCCGGGTCTTTTGTCACCATGTAGCTGTGACCCGGAGGAGCAGTGGTCGAATATAATTGACTAACGCTCGTGCAATGTGTTGCCCAGGACCAATTTGGTCCTAGACAACGACAATCGCCTTTGTCTGCTGACACCAAGGAATGCGGGAGATTTTGCACGGTAAAACGATTGTCCTGTATAAATAGAGTGAACAAAGAAATGTTTAGAGGCTGGAATACAACTGTATTGATGCTAGACGATTGTCTTTTGATATCGCTGTCCACGTGCAGCTGATCAGTCTTAGAAGGCGGAAGAATAGTCCTTTCACTTGCAACGTCAGTAACGTCAGCTGCGTTCGCCACGTTTACTCATCAACTGCTATCTTAATCTGAGCTGCCACGAACGGCCCGCGCATTTTGTGTCCAGGCGAAGAAATTCTATATCGCTTCTGATTGGTCAGAAAGCAAATCTCGCGCGATTTGTTTACGAGTGCCAACCTGCTAGCTGTTATTCAGATTTCAAAGCATAGCAAACCAGAGCAAACATAGTCCCAATGGCTTCAGCGTCGTAGGTAGAATATAGAGAAAAGAATGTAGAACAAGATTATTATATTTGTTTTGGTGCACCAATTTTTGTTTTTCGGCTGTCTCAATGAAGGTTTAGGGCCCTCAATGGGCCAACACTGCCGAAACATAATCTTTCACAAATGGTGGCAAATGGTTCCAAAAACCCGCATGCGTCACAATATATTTTGATTTTCACAGTTTTTAAGCGAAAACTCTGAAAATAGAGATCGTTAAGTGCTCAAACTTCTGCAACAATTAGATCACATCTAGGTTTCTATCAGAATCAAAATCAGCATTAAATAACCAGAATTTCTAATGGTCAGTCCAGAGACGTGCTAGCACGGCACGGCAATCCCGTGATATAGATTCGACCAGATGTGTCTCTTTATCAAGAAGAGCATTCAATCTCCGGAATGTCGATTTCTCGCTGGAACAGGTACTCATTAAAAGACGTTACTATCTCAATAATCAAATTCGTTAAAACAACTTTATCGCCATAAACTATAGACACAAAAATTGCCGTAGCGCAACTTGACTGGATCTTAATATCCGCTCCCTGCAGATAAAAAACCGTGTAGTACTTGAAATCTCCTGTGTGGGTTTATTTTCCACAAGTTTCATTTCCTCAACGGGCCTGGAGATCTCTACTAGCTCTGTTAGCCTTTTTTGGACCTCTGCATCCTATTTTTATATGTTATTTTGTATTTCCTAGTGCATATAATATTTCAGTACATTAGAATTTTTTGGTGAACAATTCGACGGATCTGCCCCTCTGTTTTTATATTTTATGTTGTAGTTCTGAATGACAATAAACTGTGGACAAGCTCGAAATGTGGGCGACCGCAATTTATGGACATGATAGCGAGTGCGAAATGTATAAAGTCTGGTTCGACTGGCATGTGCAAGCTCTTATATTACAGTACCTGTTTACTTTGCAAATTTGCGATTATCAAATACTTGAAGTATTTATAATGATACTTTGGTCGCGCTTTCAGCCTCAATTAGAGCTTGTTTAGCAAATTAAAGGAATACTGTTTGTCAGATTGGTGATAATGTGTGTTGACCTCGTCTGTATCGGTAAAAACGTAAAGAACAGTCATCATCCTCGTAGCATGCATCACAGACCACCTCGCTTCTTACACGCTTGAGCGACCACAAAAAATTTCTGAAGTATTTTCCGAGATTGTATTTCTCTTCCGAGCCTAACCAGACATTTTATAAGGAGGTTACAATAAACCGATAGAAGGAAAGCTAAATATTCCAGAATTTGATTGGTCGTAGCCCAAATGATTAAAGATTATACCACAAAGATATAAAACCGTGATCTGATCTAAAGAATAATGACAATGTGGTCATGCACTCAGAACTGTTCAAATCACAAGAAACTCTGCCAGCCAGAGATAGAAAAAAAATTAGATTTGTAACAAGTTTTGTACATTTATCTATAAATAAGTGGATACAAAAATACCATGAGCATTTTTTGAGTTCCTTATTTCTAGTACATTCATAACACATGGACGACATTTGGAAGCAGTATGTAATAAATAAGTTAGGCTGTAAAGTACACATTAGTTCTGAGTGGTTCACGTAAGCCTACAAAACACACACTATAGGTGAGAACTTATTCTACGCAACAAAACTTGGCATACCCTTTAACAAGCCCAGGCTCTATTGACCACTTGCTTTCTCAACAAGTGAAGCGGATACGAAGTACACGTTTTTTTGTTAAATAAGAAACCAGTTTATAAGAAACTGACAAGTGGAGCCTCTCAAAATTTAAGAACCCTACAAAGGGTTAACTATACTACACAAAAAAGACAGAAATACGTTAAGAAACTCCTTAAGTATGGCGAGCAAAAACTACTATTTTTTGTTTCTCAGCGAAGTTAGACATACTATATTACTTTTTCTTGAAATATGAACACTTTAGTCACATAGGAATCACTATTCCAGCCATTTTCTAGCGGCGTTTTTCATATCTTGGTTTTGAAGATGCATATCATGACTTTGATGTGTTGTTTGACTGGCGTTATATTCTCCACAAACGTTTTTTAATTAAGAAGCCGAATAAGAAACATTTCCTAGTAATATTTCCAAAATTTAAGACACTTTAACTGCTATCTCGGGTGCTTGGTGCCTTATAAAACAAATCGTGTACGTACAACAATGGACATAATATTAGTGCCAAACATCTGTTTTACCTCTTTGTTTGTAAAAGCAATCTCTATTTTCCCTTCACCCCACAATCAAAGTTGAAATGGATAGCATTTGTGGTCTGAGACATCTCTACAACTCTGATTGTGGGGAAGGGGAAATCCAAAAGCAAATTTCAGTAAATTTGTTGTTAATTAAAGATTTTGGCACTAATTTTTGTCCATGGTTGTAGATCTTACCATCAATTCACAATTCTAGATATGCCTAGATTCTTCTATAGATATGTTTAAGGGTAGGTAGATGTGTATCTATGGTAACCAGAGTTGCGGAGATGCATTCTTTGCAGACATCATCAAGCAAACAGGAAGACATTTTTTTTGCCAACATGGATACTCTGATACCTGCCCAGCCCTAATCCAGCCATTAAGCTTTAGAAGCAAAATGAAAATGTTATGTGACTGAATCACAGCATCCAAGTTAGCTGAGTTCAGGCTAAAAATTTGTCGTGCTACAAGCTTTGCTTAAAGCCAGCACTTGCTCAGCTCACCTTGTGACAATCGCAGTCTCCCGCGTCGCAGTCTCCCGCTCCTTTATGAGCTCCTTCTGACAGTCTGATCTATATGTAACCTAGCTAGCCTAATCTGCTGTTTATAGTTTGGAGCATCAGCATACCCTTTTAGCAGCACATAGTTCGATGAATTCAGCAGACAGATCCTTCGATCACCACAAAAAGTAAATATATCAACACTGATATGCAGCCAACGCCAGTAGCTGGTCGGTTCAGAAAGTCGAGGCAGAGCTAACCTTGCGAAACTAGGCCGCCATTATGAAAAATTTCCGCTGAGCTCAACGTATTTAACAAATAAATTAGCAGAAGCTACGTGACGTCACTATGCAGCCGATGTTAGCAGACTCTGCAGAGGAGCCGAAGGAATCTCGGGCATCTTCTGAAAACCGATGCTGCTCAACGTGGATGTAATTTAATCCACGTTGATCTTGCGTTGAGTTTCTGGATTTCTTCTTGACTATTTCAACACATTTCTTTTGCAGGTCTTGCGTTTCGTCAAAGCCGCTCGATGAATCTCAAGCTTCCTGCTGGTTTTGTGACATGAGCTCTCGGAAGCGTTCAACTGCTGGTTTTGTGGGTATCCGGACAGATGCTCACTCGACAGATACTCACTGGGACTGTTGCTCACCGACTATTGCCCACCGGACATTTGCTCAGTCACGCACACGCGCAAGCGACAGTTGCTCACTGTGATATTTGCTCACTGTGACACTTGCTCACCTAATCCGGAAGTTGTATCGATTTCGAATGATATTTAGTCAAATTCGAATGCGGCTCCGCTTTCGCATTACATAAGCAAGTTCCACAGATTCTAAAACTGAAGCGCTAAGACGGTCTGTTGTATAGATCTGCTTGGAATGACTCAAGATAATTATAGTTATATTTTCTGGACCAGAAGTGACTCACAAAAATATTCTACATATCTCCCTAAAGTTATTGCGAGAACTATCATGTTTCATGGCGTAGGAGTCAATAAAAATGCAACGTGGTATTTTTGTTTACTTCTGATTTATTTTGTTTTGTTTGCTACGTATTTTATTTTTAAGCTCGTGTTCCATGCTTGCATAATCCATATGAGTATTAAGACATAACAGATACCCGATTACCCCGCATATAGGCGCAGCGCCTATATCCAGGCCAATTAAAATAAGTGGATGTTTTTACTTCCGAAAAACGACGGGTAAAAGCGCATGCGCCTTTATTCATCGGCCCATTTTGAAGAGTTTATAAATGATCAGCAAGACATGGGCAGAGTATGAAAAACTACTTACGTTGCCAGATTATAGGACCTCGGGAAAAAACGGTCTCGAAGTACCATGCTTACATGTTTAAGGGACCCACATTTATGACGGATAAAGTGCGAATGCCTGTGGAAGACTACTTCAAAGGAGCCAAATGAAGACGGTGAGTGCTATTGTAGTTTTCTTTTTGTGTGTTTGCTGGAGACTTTACGTTACAGGATAGTGATGAAGTCTATTTGCGTACGGCCGCGATTGTGTCAATAAGACCTGAAACTCAGGACCATTTCCACAGCCTATAGGCGCATGCGCCTTGATCCCAGATTTAGGCACATGCGCCTTTAATTGGGGTGCGCCTATATGCGGGGGTAATAGGGCACATGATATTTTGAGGTATTTTCATACATTATGATCTACGTCATGCTATTTATTAATACATGCAATCTGAAAAAGTTTCATCGCTGAAACAATACTTTGGCAATATACCACCGGCTTGAAACAACGTGCAGCCCCACTCCACCCCTTGCAGTAGATGAGCTCCAGTCCAAGCATGAGCTTGTTCACATGCATAAGTGTCAGGAGTGATCTGTGAAGCTTATAAATAACGAAAATTTATTTTTTGGACTCTACTCTCAATATTTTCTCTATAATTTGCACTACAGCTAAATTTTTCTGCCTTGCAGGCTTTTGTCTTAATTAAGAACAATGGAGGCTGAAAATCGGAGAAAAAAAATTAAGGACCAACGAGCCTCAGCTAAAACGTTCTGGTTCTTACAAAATAAGACTGTACATCAGGAGACAAAAGTTGACAAATAGCAACTCTCTATAGATTCCTACATCAGGTATTTATTTCCCTATTTTCGACAATTCAAGCCTGATGAACTCATGTAAAAAGAGTGACAATACATGACTCAGCAGCAAGTAAGTCACATGTGATTTATCAGTTGATTCGGGGAATGCATACTGTATGTATCAGCAAACTCAAAAACTTTGATCGTACGGAATGGATCACTGTGAGCCAGTGTCACAGTGAGCAGTTGACACAATGAGCAAGTGTCGCAGTGGGCAAGTGTCCAGTGAGCAAATGTCGGGGAGCAACTGTCACTGGACCGGTTTTGTGATATGTGTTCTCGGAAGCGTTCTACTAGAGAAACTTGAGTAAGCTGATTCGTGCAAGGAAGTTAGATTCGTGGAGTTATTGATCTTCCTTGCTGGCGTTTCTTTTTAGACTTTGTTGTCGCTCCATTCAGTTTTTCCTTATCAAGTTTTTCATGCTAGTATTCGCTTTTCTAATTCCTTTTTAATGAAGTAGTTTGGCCACATTTCCTGTAAATTACGGTTCTGTCTATCCTTCTAGCTTTGGAATGGACCTTTTTTGGTTTCTTTGAAAAAATTTAAACTCTCCTTTACTTTGTATGAACCATCACCTCGAATACACCAAGTTATGTATATATATGTATATCATTGGGGGTAGTATAGCTTCTAATTAGATATGTTTAGCTACGAATACCGAAAAGTTTTTTTTTCTGAGATCTACGATCACGAAAAAAAACCTGTCACACGCTTTATCCAGAAAGTTGATTGGATCAACGCAGTTGCCAAGAAAACATAGCAATTTCCTGGCCATTGTCCCTACACTATCTGACCTTTCCGAGAAAAAAATATAGTATCACTTTGCCAACATTAAAGAAAAACTGCCGACTGGCCACTGGCAGCGCTAGAAAGAATAAAATCATACAACCACAGTCTGTATACCTGGTCGCACAACGCAAAGTAACTGTCCATTTGATTACATTTTCCACCGATCCTGGTTTCAAAGATTCGCAGCTGCCGCGCGAATCAATAACCTTAACTATTTATTCCACCTTTGCTGCTGCTTTCTGGAGCTTTCTACAAAACTAGGCTTTGCCTGGCTGGATACCAATTCAATCAATCTACATTTTCAACCGAATCTATGTCAACTTCTACCCAACCACGTCTAGAGAACCATACATGCTCTAAGGTACCCAAAAGAAAAGAGGTCTCAACAGTAGGGAGGTTGGAAATTTTACAATAAATAAAATAAGAGAGTGAGTCTTAGTAAAGTTGCAAATCGTTTTTGGGGCTCAAAAATGCAGTCAGTGTTAAAAAACACTGTATCGTACTGCACAGATATTTATTCGCCACAAAGTAGAGCTTCTTAACACAAAAAATATGTCAATTCGAAGCATCTGAAGAACCTGAAAATTTTGCTCTTCAGGTGAAGAAAGTATCAGATCCAAGAAATTAATAGGCGGGCGGTCGTAATAAGCCTCATGGGATCGGAAAAAAGTCCAAAAATTAGGAAGCGTCTCGCCCCCATTAACCCCCCATACCTCCCACCCCAATGCCCGTATTAGGTATCTTAGGCTTGGTTCACACAGCTGCACCAGATTTGTGCAAAAATCAGCGTGACAAATATGAGCCAGTTTTTATATGTGTGATCTGAGTGCCGCGCTGGAGTGAAACCACATGGTTGACGATGAAGAGCACATTCATATTCATGATTTCATTCTGGATTTGCAGATTACTTAATTCATATATTAATTGATTGCAAAAGAACAAGGGGAATTGTTCAAATATTACACTCTTTTTTCATAAGAACCAGAACATTTGAGCTGAGGCTTGTTGTTCCTAATTTTTCCCCATGTTCCTACTTCCACAAGATCATCTTTGTAGACGAATCATCGATCAAAACGAAATGTCATTGATATTTGAATTCATCCTCATGAAGTAACATAGCTTTATCACAATATTTGATCGTCCTTACCATAAAATAGGTTTGCTACCCTTACCTTTGGCAGGGACAGCGTCGCAAATTTTTTTTCCGTAAACTATACCGGACCTGATTTATCTATATCGGACCTGATCGATTTTACGCATGCGCTAG
>JAOBRC010376126.1:0-12600 GCA_027575255.1 Scolionema suvaense
TTGGGCTTCCCGATCGGGAGATAGGTGGGGGAGGTAAATATACCTCCCCCCCCCCTAAATGGGGGTTAGCCAGACCCGCCCCTAAATAGGGTTAAGGAAATCCATGTCACTGCCGCGAAAACGAAAAAGTCCAATTCCAGTGTTAGGAAACGGCTACCTTAAAGTGACGTTTTGCACGGTTTGTACTAATTATTGAAGCGCCGAAATTGGTGAAAAAACACCGAAATTTTCTGTCCAAAACGACTTGATTTTTGTCGGAAACTTTTTTGCCGAAAGTTTTTTGTCAGAGAATTTAAAATGCCGAAGTTTTCGTTCTTAATGTAGTCAAAAAAAAAATGTAACTCCCAAAGATATATCATTATACTTGTATGCCCCATAACTGCAAAACCATCCCGTATAAGCTGACGGTAATGTTATATATACAGTTCAGACCCACTGATTCTAGTTCTAATTCTGTCGCACATCGTTTTGCAATATACATATCAGCAAAACAATGTGAAAACGCGAGCAAGACAGCAATCAGCAACAAAAACGCTTTGCTATAATCTGCAATTCTTAACTCATTCGTATACATATATACAAAGATTCACGATTAAGTTAAGGTCAGCGACCTTAAACTTGCAGTTTCGTTAACTAGATTTGCATTTCCCAAACGCTACCTTTTCTTCTTAATTTTTTGTCATCCCTACTAAGGTGTCGCCATGATACGTTACTTCCAGTTTGAACAAGATCGTTCAAAGTAATGACTGCTTCTCCAAAAAGTAGCTTCACTGCTGATCGACCCACACGCGTGTACACGCGAAAACGGACACTTAATTGATCGAGCTGATCGGCGGCTATATTTTCAACATCTAAGTACTGATCAAATACAGGAGACGATGAGGGTTGAAACTTAGTAATCAGTCTGTGCTTTTTGAACGGCAATACAGTGATGCTGACTTGCCAGTATCTTACTTTTGGCCTTGCAGTCCTCCGTTCATTGCGGGCAGGTATATGAAGTTGCCTAGCAGCAATGCGAAGAGTTGCTGTCGCAACATCGAATGCGAGAAACGTCAGTACTTGAGGATAAGCAGTATCAAGTTCTTGCTCAGCTATCATCACATCTTCTACATCTGAAACTTCATGAATGTTGCTGGCTTTATCAAAGTACGGGTTTGGCTCATCAGAAGGCACTGGTATGACGGTATTTATTTCATTGTCTGTCTGTAAATAGATAGAACTGGAAGTTTCAGAAACAGTACCGTAATCCGGTGTTTTGTTCGTGCAATCAGGATGCGAGTCAATAAGAACGTCTCTCTCAGAATCGTACCCAGGAAAGTGTACTCGAGGTCTTGACGAACGGCCATTACTGACAACATCATATTTGCATCTTTTTGCATGGTCAGCCTGGTACTCATCAACCTCTGAGATCGATGTGCATTCCGCTACGGACTGTGAATTTTCATGGTGGAGAAACACAGGATCTACCGTTAACATGGAGCTACCAAGAGGAGGCTCACTGTCTGCTTCAACATCAACTGAAACATCAGAATCGAGCGGGACGAAAACTACACGATCGTTCCATGTCACAGCCTTGCGTTTGACACGATTGCAGCACCAACCATTTTTGATTACTAGATACGTGAGAAGCACTACGATGCAGAGTGCCAGGACACCGGCTATGCTGATCACAACCACTTGCGTGTACACATCTGAAAATTGATGTTCATTACAGGGATCTTAAAGATGCATATCAAAAAACCATGACTACTTCTTATTACGTGACCTATTGCAAACAGCAATGTTCCCACACCACAGGCAAATTGCGAATATATTACTATCTTATTGGAAAAATCGCAATAAGGATAATTTAGCAACATTCTCATTTAACAAATGTAACAGTATTGTATCTATACCTAAGGTCAATATTCATTGAACCTGAGACAAATACATCCAACTTTCCTGTTAAAGACTACTTCATCTACCCCTTACTCTGCCACCAATACTAAATAGCTGCACTTGAACAAATAAATAAAAGCAATTATTACACATAAACAAGAAAAACAACAAAGCGTTAATACTGGAAAAAGACATAAAACAAGGATGCCTGCTGCATATAAATTCACGTACCCATCGTTCTCAGCAGTATTGAAAAATTGGTCACATCGACGACCACCGACCTACAGTACAATGCTAAGCAAATGTACCAGCTCTCACAAAAATACCTCCCTCTTAGCAAAAGTCCCCAATATTGAAAAAGGTTCAGTTATTATGTTACAGTCACTAGACTGCACGATATTACGACATAGGAGCTTAATGTTTACTTTCGACGATTAGTACATGTCCATAACCTCGCTCATAAGAACGACAGAAGCAGATTACAATACTTTCACAAACCCAGCACCATCCTTCGTGCAATCCCCATGAAACCCATGCTAATGAACAAACAAATTGCTAGCAGTATGTAACAGGCATAATAACTACGTTTAGAAATAAGTCAACTGTGGCGATATTTTTAAAATTGAAAAGTCGCATTGGGTTACGTAGAGGACCCCTACATGTCAATATAAGCAACACACACAATAGAAGCCATTCACATGCTCATCGCATAGCAAGTAGTGCAATATCACATACTTCCAGAGAACAGAACCTAAACAATAGGAGTCAGATGTAGATCACGTCTCTCGCAAAAAAAAGGAGTTTTTCTTTTTAAGCCACAGTCCTGAAGGCCAGGCCTAAAGAGCGATAGCGTAGGTCAGATTGAATACATAGCAGAAACTGCAAAATGTTTTGTGGAAACTTGGTAAAATAGTCTACAGTAAAGCGCTTGACTAGTCTGATCTTGCGCCTGATCTAAAAACATCCAAACAATCAACAGAATATACTGACCAAACGTAGTACTTGTATTTAGACCAACGATTGGTCTACCTCCATCCATGTTTTAAGGCTACTACGAGCAATTCTTTGGAATTAAGGTCTACATAGAGTATAATGCTCACTATTCAAACATACATGACGGAATCAGATAAGTGCATCCTGCAGCCACATCTGTTGACAGCAGAACAAGGTCAGGTACGTACTTGGTGGACACGTACGCCGTATAGGACGATTTAGTACATGATGCCACAGAAAACGTATTCATTCAAATTCATATAAATTATATTTCTAAACGACAGCACCTACAAACTTCGTGAAACGGAACATAAATTACCACATTTTACATTAAATTTTGTAATAATTGCAAGACGCCATCATTCATTTGTGGGCCCGTCAAATAAACTTGACTGATCCAACGCAGGAAACTCGTTAAAGAATGCCTGAATAAGAACAAAAGAGAAAACGTACGGAAACTTGGCACAAGTTAAACTGGAACTAGCTTCATCATTATAAAGCAAGAGTAAAAAACATCAGAAGATTATAATATAGCATGCATACTTTTTATATCCATAGCAGATGATCTATGTATATAACAAAATAAAGATTTGAATATAGGTTTATGAAACGACTACCCAAGCACAACTTCTTAACCCTTCGTCGGTAACGCTAAAAACTAGGGTACGAACGGTAAAGGGGGAGGGGGATTATTCTTCCTTACAGCTGTAGGGATAATTTTCGGTAAACACCAAAAGGGGTCTAATATAAGGTTGCATGCCAATTTTGGTCAAATTTGGTAGTCCGGTTGCCTGTTTAGGGGGCCAGAGCGGCTGACCGGACACTGCCATACTGTTCATGTATGGTATAAGGGCTCTCTGTGGAGGCCACATTGGTTAGGCAATTTTGACACTTTCCCGCAGCCCAATACAAACGAAACTTGGCATGCAGATTTGGGGCCAAAGAAGGACGGCTAGGGTATTTTACAGACCGATCTGTAAATTAAAAAATAGAACAATTTTGGCGATTTTTCGGGTCTGTAAAATAGCCCCAGTTAATCGAAACGTCACCAAACTTGGTAGACACATTGAGGCTATTCGGAACAATGCTCCTGCCAAGGTAGAAGATCACTAAAGTAGTGCAGAAGAACGAAAGATATTGACGAAAATCCTCTCGGCCAATCAGATTGCTGAAACGTACCCTTCAGACATGGGCCCATATTTCCAGTACAAAAACTGGTAAGATTGCGATTTTTGCGCCAAAAGGTGCCCAAAAGGATTTTAGTAACATAAAGATGTAGGGTGCACACACCCCTCCCTTTACCGGCGAAGGGTTAAATATACAACATATGCCAAGCATACAATAATTAGATAAATTTGCACATGTTACTTGGCACAACTACCTGGAAAAAGGCTTCAGAATTAGGAACATAAAGTAGTTCAGTAAAGAGCCCTCCTACCACTGACTGACTAGATCGACATGGATGGTATAAAACCTAGTTATAACGTAGCCAGGGCCAGTCTGAAAATATCCTTATGTTTTATCAATCATTAACGTAAACTAAGCTTCAAATCCTTCGTTACGTAGGTACTGTAATGCTTCCATGAAACGAACGGGGCGTTTATTAAAGGCTTGACCTTTTTAGGGGGCATCTATTAGAGGGGGCGTTTAAAATACGGGGGCGACTATTACATTTTTGTGAAACTTTATACATCAATGGAATATACCACAGATTGCATGTAAATATAATCATCCACGTCATCTAGGTTTACGTTCAAGATGAACTATCCGAGCCTCGTCAACATCCACTTTCCTTTATCTGTGAAGGATGCAGAAAACATGGTTCATACTATCCAATTATCAGATATTGGATCCAGCCAATGAAAACCTCTGAAAGTCTTGGAGACAAACTGAATTCGAAAAAATTAAAAAAATAGTGCGAAAAGTGCAACTACCTGACACTGCATGTTGGTTTGAAAGAAAAGTAGCAAAAGTACAGTATACCTTAAACAATGTCACCATTTGCGATACACTTGTTGTACAACACATCTCACGAATGGAGTGCATAGCTAACATCGGGCCTCCAATGTCTAAAAAGAGGCAAAACAAAATAGTAACAAAAAAATTTCCGGAACTTGAATTCTCTCCGCGGCTCTCATAAACGCATTACGTCTAACGTACAACACTTACGAATATCTGGGGTACAAAGACAAACAATTGGCTTGCTACTTGTACAGAGCAAAGTTCAATCGCTGGAGATAAAAAACAAAAGAAAAAACACAGATAAAGGCTTCTCATAAGAAACTTTAAGACGCACACGAGCATGAAACGAGGCTGGGAACTGGGCACACGAAAGCTACTAATAACAGAAATCATATAAACGAAATAAATCAAAGAATAAGTGGATTGCCCCCATCCCCCACCACCACAACTTAGTTCCAAATCAAAGAAGATAATGATCACTTCTAGGCATCTTCCTAAAATCTCGATATTGTCTACTCTTATTCACGTATAACTAAGAGTGCATTCTCTGATAGGACAAATGTTCGGAACATACCTATCATTGTGCTCATGAATGGTAAGAAAAGAAAAGAATGTAGAGACTTTCAAACGTGCTCCAGAAACATCACGATTCGTCAGAAGTTACAAGCCAAACACGTCAAAACGCAAATCCGAAATCTGGAAATATTTTTTAAAATCTTAAAAAGAACACTTCCGAACGCCTAAGCCGCATCATAATTTGATCAGACAGGACATTAGGCGAACAAATATAGGAACTCCTGTTCTAAAGTTTCACACCAAACAGTTACGACAAAACAATCAACAGATTCATTATGCACCCTCGAAAGGGTCATTTTCAGGGCAACAAAATCAAACTAACATTTTCCCAGGTACAGCATATGGTACAGATCAGGCTGACACGGTTATGTTTTAAACCAGAGATTAAAGTAAATAGCACATGAATCCTCAAAATCTTATTTTTAAAAACGTTTAGAATAAATACGCCTGAACTGACCAGTGATGTATTTATCTTTTCAGAAAGAAAAAAAACAAAGAAAAGACTAGGCCCTCATTCCTCTGTTTTGCTAGTACTGATCTTCAGTACTATGCAAAAATCCATCCATAACAGGGGACATATCTTGGTGACAGATGGAAAAAGGAGCGGACAGGCCTCATCTTCTAAGTAAGGTTCTCCAGCTAAACGTGAGTCCCAAAACAATCCATGAACTTTGGTTAAATGCAATATCATAAATACATTATAGAACTCACAAAAAAATTGTAACAAAGCAGAAAGTCTTACCTAAGGTTCGAATCCCAAGTTTTGCTGCCAAAATGGGGCCAATGGTCGAACCACAAGGACTGTCATTTCTCACGACAACATCCTGAAAGAAATGAGGCAAGGTCTGTAATACTACTCACATCAATGTTGCAGTAAACAGAACACATCAGTGATATCTCACACGGGTTACAAAATGATAAGCAAAAGCCTTCTTGCATTGGCATATACTCAAACAAAAATAATATCCATTTACAAAATTTCTGGCCATTGATTTGCTACCGCCATCATCAGCATACTAGACCAAAGTACTACGTACGGCTCAGAAACACATAACCTAATTTGATAAACTTTAAGAACATACTTAGAATCATACAAGTATCACGCACCCAGAGGCAAACTTGCTCACCTGCAGCGGAACCTTGCATCTCTCCGCAACCACTCTCAAAAGACTAGCAGTTATAGCAGTGGTTGCGTAACGCTGGTTCGAATTGAACTTAATAACAGGACCCTAATAAAAGAGAGAAAGAAAGAGAGCGGTCAGATCGAACAACTAGATACGAAGCATTGCAAACCTCAACAGCAAGAATCTGGGATACGGAGACATAATTTCTACAAACGAGTTCAATCAAAATGAACTTCATAACCATTAACAGTTAACATAACATGCCTTTTTTGACTACTCCAACATAACCAGGGGGACGCCCTCCGAAAACCACCTTCTACCATTGCTATAGCCTTGGAATTTGGACCATTTACTCTTGCCCATAAATGAGGGGAGTACCAAATTTTGGTCCCACAGGTGGTCTGGTCTGCAAATTACACCATTTGAAATTTGCAGAATGGCAATACAGTTTTCCATAGGAACCAATACAAAAAAATTTAATTTGGCGAAAAACACTTGGCAATGGGAATTTCTGACAGAAACTGATGTCTTAATGCCTAAAACGTTGCGATTTAATGGCAGCGCGAGTAAAAAAACATCATTTCTTCCAAAATGCGGATTTTCATAAGTCCCCAAAAAGCAAAACTTTCGACATTTTCTGGACCCACTGCTACATGAAATTTATTCAAATTAGACACTTTCTGAAAGAGCTCATTGAAAGCAATCATTTAAGCCCAACATCATTGAAAATGGTTGAACAGAAGTGAAATAAGAACCAACAAACCGAAAATTTAGCAAAAAATGACAATAACCCTTGTCAGAAAATGGCAACGTGACACCCCCCTGTTATAGGCATAACGACGAAATATACACCAAAAGATACTCAAGAAAATTCTGTTCATGCTTGCAAAAACTTGCGATTAGAGCTGTAGCTATTTGTTCATAGTAAAAAATATTAGACAAGGGCGGTTATAGTTTTCCACCAAATACAAGAGACGATTGCATAGCACATTTCCAACTCAATGAAACGCATGGATGTTGATAGTTCAAGTCATAGATCTTGCTCACAATTTTATGCTGGAACTTACCCCATGAAGAGCAGGCTGGTGATTGCTCTCATGCTTGCCACTGAAAACAAAACATCAGCAAGTCTAAAACACCATTTCATAGGATCAGATGTGTGCGCAACCACATTCGTAGACAAGAGTTTAGCGCAATCTTAAAAATCTGAACAAATTCAACACAAGATCATATAATAGCAGTTAAATGAAAAATGAAATTGGATGCAGACTTTAACTACAACAAATTTGTTTGCGAAGAAAGAATTTCATTCGACCAAAGTAAATACACAACAAATCGCTGAAATTCGTGCATTAGTACCAATGTCTGGAATGAACACCATTGAACACTATAAATAGATTTGAACACACTGGAATATTTGTTTGTATCTAAATATATTAACTCCGTAAGACAACTGTATTGTTAAGCAATACACCAGTCTAAAACGAAGTTCAAAGTGAAGACAAATCAGAAGAAAACATGAAGATCTATCTCCATTTGAAAAAAAACTTCAGCAGCGTCATTTTACGTAACTTCAAAGTATGGGATTTCCACTGGTATTCTGACCTATGTAGAGCTCATGGGAATGGCTTTCTTTTAAGCAAACTGTACATAAAAGAATAAGTTCAGTCGGGTCCACAACAAGATACATAATACATTTCATTGTAAGGTGTGGCTTAGAAACTTCTTGTGCCCAGTTCTATAATCCTGCATCATCTCATCTGGGAGTGTTTTATAGCTTCAACAACAAACGATTTTGCATGCCTGACGCTTAACCTGGTTTTTCCAGATCATGTCACATAGCACATTTTCCATAACAGACCTCGGAAATGAATTCACGGAACGAAAGGCAAAGCAGATGCCTAAGAGGGACTATTCAAATATTGAAGAACTTACAAACAAGGATCACCATCAGCAAAAGCCATAACGATAGAAAACATCATTTACTAAAACAAACTTCTAACTCTCAAGTATACAGTCAACAAAAGCCAAACTAGGCCGGCAACATACGCATAGTTTGGATGAACGGCATGGGCCTGATCAGCACTCAGCAGGTAGGAATTGGCAATGGTTCTCTCAAAGCAGCCATTAAATCCTGAAACGAAAACAATCTTCTAAAGTACATCCTTGTGGTTCATGAAAACCATACAGAGTTTCTGAAGACAGAACCTGCAAGGTGAAGCAGTAACAATTATGCGCAAAAAGTTTGCAGTTATAGCAATGCACACACCTTTCACTTAGCATCAGCTTTTAACAACATATTAGAAAGGGAAATAAACAAAATGACAAAAATATATGCACTGTCAGAAAACAAGAGCTAGCGATAGTTTCTAGCATTCAAGAAGCATGGAATCAGAACTGCACTTTGACAGGAACATTCTTAAAATCAGCAATGGGCATCATGAGTACAATAGTAAACATCGCACATTGATGCCAAGAAATGAACACATGAAGTACCGTCAACAATCCTCTTCATCACCAATTCAGTTAGTTTTGACGCAGCACCTTGTGCACTTTCAGATCCAACCTAAATCAACGGAAAGCAAAAAAAAAATAAAATAAAACATACATAAATAAATAAATAAATAAATAAGGAAAAAAAGGAGGTAATAACTTGTACTAGGTAAAAAGTCTACATACAAGGAATCAAGTGCTTGATCAAACATACACCTGAAATTCTTTAGCTTACAAAATTCTATGACAGGCAGTATGTATGTCATATAAAAGAAGTCAAAACTTTTCTTGCAACACAAGGGGGAAATTGTATCCAGAGCACAGTATGTCTGTTGCCACTGACTTCACACTTAGTTTCATAAATTTAACCATATTCTGGTTGGGCTTTTTGATGGATGTTAAAAGGTGGGGGGAGGCCAGTGCAATCCATCCCCCCTGATTCATTTCTAAAGTACTGAAGCAGGAAGAATAACACTTGGCAGGAATAATAGATAAACAAGCGAACTTTCAGAAAAATGCAATAAGACACCCGTCATTGTCCAAATTTTGATGATGTCAGCATTTTTGTCACCGTGATTGGCGAAAAGTCAGATTTTTTGGTTACTGTCAATTACGCGACATTTTACAAGCCCCAGACCTAACTACTGGTTCTTTTGTATGAGTTTAGTATTCTATCTATACCATTGCCCGACAAATTAGCACAAAATTCCAGAAATAAAAGCTAAGTTTAAATTTTTCAAATTTTTCCAGAAAACACCCCAAAATGTCTCCAACGAGCTTCAATGAAGTTCTCATATCTCCAGAACAACATAATAGATTGCACAAAAATTTGGCATGAATGTTCGTAATACAATCTATTTTCGAAAGTTCACGTGGGGGGGGAGGGTGTAAATTTACCTGCCAACCAGAATGATCTTGCAAACAAAGTTTCTGCGAAAGACTGGAAAAATAAAAAAATATCAATACATATATTGCCACTTTGCCCCATCCAGTTCATTTCAATGGCGATGGGTTATAAGGCTGTGATGTGTTCAAATAAAAAAGAAACGCTATCAAGGTAAGGCAGTACAGCCAGGAACAAGGGTGAATCAGGAAGCCACATACCTCCTCGTTGTCATATAATGCAATCATTCTAATGTTCCGCTCATCTTCTAAACTATTTGCCTCCTCCAATGACGATATGAGAGCCTGCAATGTAAAAATGCATTTTTATAGATTTTTTGCAGAATTATAAAGTTATACAATAGTTCTCTACACAATGTCGTGATACAGGCTGGTCCTAAATCTTGAAGTAAAATCTACATTCACTTTCAATACAGGACAAATCCTTCAGAAACATGCAATTAAAGAAGTTACGATTATTAATATGACGAACACTTCCTACCTGTGCTACTCAGCCTGTTTCAAAATAGCACCATTTACATTGCCAAGCATGTTATGGCACAATCTATCGAGACTAGCATAGCATAGCCTAGCACAGCCTAGCCTAAAATACTGGCGAGAATAGTTTGCCCAAAAAGGCTTTATCAGGTAACATAAACTTTTAAAAGTAAAACTTTTTCATGACTTTAGACCATAAAAACCACTTTGCATTGAGTTGCTTCAAGAATTTTTTTGCAGGCGTTGGACCACTTGTCTCAAGTGCATCGATGCAGTTTCTAGCAAGTAGCACAAGTGGACTGAATTCAACATCCTTTGTTCTCAAAATTACTAGCAAAATAAAAAAATCCCGAGCTACACCCTAAACATGCACTGCCACATCCTGCAGACATCATAACATTTCCAAATCATGATTTTTCAATAGTCACGAATAGTAAGTTTCTCAACCAAAGTGCGCTCATCCGCCCTGATTTGCTGCTCTTTACTTGTAGACCAATTTTATTTAGGTTGTGGTGCGAAACTTACGTAAACATGCATACTTGTGAATATATTTTAGCAGTGATTGTAGAAAGAATTGAGAAGCTGTAGTAATAATACATACTTTTATATTTTACCACACTTACCTCAACAGCGCAGAAGGTGTTGAATAAGTTGTCCAGTCTTGGTGAAAAAATAAACTCATCCAAAGCACCACCAACTACCTGTAAAATTACAAACAATCATCATTGTCTACACTAAAAAGCAGTCACTGGGAAAAAATGACACATGACAATTAGCCTACCATACTCATACATATTAAACACAGAACAAACTAATGGGTCCATAGAAAATCATTACCAAACGCAAATTGCTTGCTTAAAATACTTCAAAAACAATCTTAATTCTGAGTACACAGATCGTCTTACAACAGCAGCTCAAGTTCTCAAATTAATTCCTCTATACTACAATTATTTTCACTACAAATATTGCAGTAGCTGACGAAAAGTAAGCGTCACAGTGACTAGCAGCAACTTTTCCAAAAGTTTAAATTCCACCAAGAATAAAGACACTAGCATGAATACGCAATCACCCATGATTTTCAAACAAAAGTTGAACTAACAAGTCACATAATTAGTGGACTCACGCAAACTTAATTCAGAATCTCTGCATCAGATACAAGAACAGAATAGCACCTTAGCCATAAGATTTGCACTACAAATCACACAAACGTAATGAAGTGTTCTTGAAACATGAAAAAACCCTAACACAGTCATTACTGATATTAATTGCCACCCGCACGCTGAAGAACATATTCTCAGGATACAAAGCATAGGTCATAACATATACTTTGTTGTCACTAAGATCCAAGCCATATATAAACAGATAAACCATTGTTAACACATTCAGAAAAAATCCTGAAAACAGCCATTTTCTGACGCAAATTACCACCCGCAAGCCAAAGGAGATAGTCCGGAGACATGACGCATAGTTCATAACATGCGTACAGTTGCCTCAAAATATTCACACCAAAAATAACAATAAACAGATTAACCGTTTATGATACACATAGGAAAAACCCTAAAAAGCGACATTTGTGGACGTAAATTGCAACCCGCAAGCCAAAGCAGATGGTCAGGAGACATGGCATATGGTTCGAAATATGCATAGAGTTGCCTCAAATATTCAAACCAAAAATGACAAGAATCCAAAGAAAAATTTTCGCCATCTTTGGATAAAAAAGCATGAAAAATGCTATTTTGGGGCGTAAATTGCCACCTGCAAGCCAAACGAAATAGTCGGCAGACATGGCAAAAAGTTCATAATATGCATCCAGTTGTCTCAAATATTCACACCAAAAATAACAAAAAAAGATTAACCGTTCATGACATATGTCGAAAAAAACCAGAAAATTACCATTTTTAGACGTAAATTGCCACCTGCAAGCCAAATGCGACTTTCGGGAGATATGGGACCTTGTTCAAAACATGCATAGAGTTGCCCCTACTATTAACACCAAAAATGACAAGAATCGGAAGAAGAATTTTTGACTTATTTGGAAAAAATCATGAAAAACACCATTTTTTGGCCTAAATTGCAACCTGCAAGCCAAACCAGATAGTCCGGAGACATGACAAATGGTTCACAACATGCGTACTGTTGCCTAAAATATTCACACCCAAAATAACAATAAACAGATTAACCGTTCATGACACAC
>JAOBRC010376237.1:0-12598 GCA_027575255.1 Scolionema suvaense
CAACATATAAATAACAATAGTAAGCAAGTATACTCATAGTGGCGCATTGGTAACTGTGACTTCCTACAGATGAATTTTCAGCTGTACTAATTGTTTGCGAATTTTAGCTCATGTTAGCTATAGTTATCGGTTTCAGTGATCGTTCCACTTTTACTCTTACTAATACTCAAGTTCATCCTTAT
Organism: Scolionema suvaense; assembly: GCA_027575255.1. Lineage (NCBI taxonomy): Eukaryota > Metazoa > Cnidaria > Hydrozoa > Limnomedusae > Olindiidae > Scolionema > Scolionema suvaense. The sequence goes on from JAOBRC010376237.1 coordinate 183, forward strand.
TCAGCTGTAATGAGGTCCCATGTCGTATGTCACATGTCCTATGTCCCATAGTTACTGACTGTCAACAGGAGCAGGTCGCCCTTCCCAGTCCCTCCATGGAGTATTGCACTTCTATATGCATTGCTAACACTCCATGTTGCATTGTTCGTTTCACATGGTATTTTGTGCTTTCTTCACTTGTCAGTTATTGCAAGTTCTCTTGCGCTTTCTTTTCCCCTCCCTTTCAGTATAGGGTTCTGTTTGTTATTTAATGGTGATAATTCAGCCGAACCAGTTCATGCTGACTATAGATGGGTCTCTGAGGAAGATTAGCAGCTCTATTAGCCTCCCTGAAGAACTTTTAAGTATACCTGTCTGTGTCGATGATAACATCACTATGGCAAAATCATTCAGGCTTATTGCCTCTGTTAAGTGTAGTGGATCTCTTGATAGAGGCCACTATTCAGCAATTATACGGTCGTCACCTGATGGTCACTGGCTCCACTGCAATGACAACGCAATAGTGACAGTGCAGGGGCCAAACTTTCATGGTGCCTATATCCTGTTTTTCCAGCACACATAGGCCCTGGGACTTGAGAGAAGGGACTCATACCTGTTGCAACCGGCGATATTTGGCCACTACTGCTTTCTCCACCCAAGATAGCTTTTAAGATCAGCAAGAAGGATATTCAGTTTAGGAGCGAAATCCTTTCTTGGGTACTGAACTGATGATGTTCTGGTTGGGGTGACTCCTGGTCACTGTCACAGGGAGCTTTTTTGCTCAATCGGATATGTCTCCCTGAAAAGTGCATGATGAATGTTCAGACACCGTCATGTAGGAGTACCTAGATTCTTTTAGAAGTACATATGGAGTTCCGCATTGTTGTTTTCCCGAGACTACTCTGTTTCAGGCTTCAACCTGAGAAGCCCGTGTGCATGCTGGCACGCAGGCAAACTTTCACTACGAGCGCTATTCTTTGTCAGTCATTGCGCAGGCAGATCTCATTCAATAGAAAATCGCGCGGGTGAAAATTTTAGTCACTAATCTCAGATTTCCAGCTTCACAGATATGTGACGTAAACAAATCGATTCAAGAGGACTCACATGAGGCATCTAGAATTAGCAGATGAGGTTCAGAAGTCTGAATCACTCTGCTGGTGACTTGGAAGACTAAGTCATCGATACATTATTGCAGTTACCATCGATCCACTGTGAAGCGCGTTTGAAAATCTTTCACAGGAAACCGTGAATCATCACACCTTATTTGGAAAGTTCATAATGGGACCTGTATGATTGTTATGATGTTATGACGTACACCAGAGAAGACTGTTATATTTGCATCCCTGGTTTGGGGTTCCAGGGCATATAGTGTCCCCTTGCTGCTAGAAAAATCTGGTCACGCGGACACTGCTGCCCTGGCACTAGTTACGTGCGCGATAAATAGCGCTGGTATAAGAAGACTCCCGGAGAAGCCTGCTGTTTATCCATTTCCTGCCCCTGTTGCACATGGAAAAATATTCTAACTTGACACATGGTTCGAAGTTTTGAAATATGTCCTTGATGAATTGACAGTTGTGTTTGCTCCCATACGTTTAGTTGAACAGTTCACATAGAGACCCGTGCAGCAATTGTCTTTATAGGATGGCAGGTTCTCCGATCAAATTTGAAAATTAAAGGTGCCTAGTACTGCTGGTGTTCGAAACCTACAAATGATTATCAGGGGTTTTTTCTTTTGATACAGGATTGCATTTTGTTTTAAGTTTTTCTTTACATGATGGTGTTTGTCGGCGTTTGTGTTGTATCCATGCCATGGATTAAGTGCAGGTACCATAAAGCTGGAGCGTACAGTTCTAGTGCACATGTTATGCATTTTTTTTGCTGTTTGTTCAATATCTTTGTAACTTATTTTCCTTGTTGGGTTTGCCCTCTCATGTGTTGCAGGTCAACTTTCCTCTCAAGTAAGTGTTGTTGTTTGGCCATTGTTATACTTCAATCGGAACTCCCGTAAAAAAGTTGCAGAAGTTTTGCAATATGTCCTTGATGAATTGACAGTTGTGTTTGCTCCCATACGTTTAGTTGAACAGTTCACATAGAGACCCGTGCTGCACTTGTCTAGCTTCGTTGGTAACGAAAGGCAAGTGCAATATTACATCTTTACCTACCTAAGACAGCATTAGCTCTTCCCTTGATTTGTTCTTGCATCCTGAGGTCTGGTATAAATAAATGGTGTTGCTCCATGTGTAGCTGCCAGGGCCCATCTTCGATTGTTACACAAGTTGTCCGAGCTGTAAAAGTCCTGATTTTACCCATGAAGTGCTACTGGGTACAAGGGAGCAGGACGGTGAAGGATATCTATCCAGTATCTTGTTTATCATGTGGCTAACGTTTACTCCACCTACCTTCCGCAGTTTATGGCAATGTCTGGTTTTCACGACCATTCCTTCTTGTAGCAACAATAAACCACTCAGAATCCGTTCAATGCCCCAAAGCTAAGTATTGGTCAATATGCAATGATGCTGTTGTCACAAAGGTCATTGCCACGGACCTAAACAAGTGCATTTCTTATATCTTCTTCTTTGTTATGGTGATTAACCCTTAGAGCCCGAACGACGCCTTTTGTCGTTCTGGATATAGGGTCACCTTTTGCGGGCCATAGAGGCTCACCTGTTGAAATTGAGAGGTCGAAATTGAGGGCTTTTTGAAAGAGCAACTATGCATCGATTGGTTCAGGAGTTATGGCCTTTTAAACTTAGCAAAAATCTCAAAAATTACCTGGTCATTTTTTCAGACATAGCGGAGTCTAAGGGTTAATATTGGACATGGTCTTTGTTCGTTCTTTTTTTCAAACTTTATTTTCAATTGCATCTATTTCATGTGCACATGGTGAATTTTGGGGACTTTTTTCTTTTGCACAGTATGCTTATTTGTTTGTTTTTGGGGTTTGTTTGCGTTTATTTGTTTTCATATGTTTCTGATGTTGGTAAGGTTGTTGCTTAGTTCTTTCGTTTTGTTTGTTCATTTTTTATGTGTGCACTCACCTTCGTTGATTGGGCATATCTTGCTTGCTCCAGTTCTTGCATTGCCGGTGGCTATAAGCCTAGCATATTCTCGCTGAGTGTCGTTCCATCCATTAGGCCAAAATGCGTTTATGCCTTCTGTTCAGCACTTTCAGTGATCGTTTCGTGAGCGAGGTCCATGAGCTGGTGAGTAAGCATACATTGCATTTTGATGTGTGCGTGTGTGTGTGTGTGTGTGTTGTGTGCATTTGCGTGCTTCCTTGACTCCAATGAAAACAGGTCATCTGGGCATGGCTGAGTGTTTGTGCATGTAAAACATGTTTAAAGCTACATCCAGAGTCAGAGGTTTTGATGCCCAGATGATCAGTATTGATTTAACCTGTGTCCATTTGCATGGCTCTCACTTTGTGGGAGGCACATCCTCCTGGTTCTCTGATAGACTGTTTTTCTTCTTTATTCTTAGTGGTTTGCATTTCAGTGTCCATTCCATTGACAGAATTATGTCACCCTGAGAGGATTTACCTCTCTCCGGAGAAGATGCTCCTGATCGGAGAAGATCTCCATCAATTGCTTGCTTTCAAGTCTTCTTCGCAGATGGTGAAGTGTACATGATATATTCTTCACTTGGTGGAAAAGCATTGTTCGTTATCATTATTGATCTGCGACAAATTTGTCGGTATCATCTTATCCAAACTGTCGACAGAGCTGTTCTGTGTAGAAGGGGAAGTGTAGAAGTAAATTGCTACTCTTAGTACCCTAGTGTTCGTGCTTCGTGTTTCATTGAAATTCTGCAGTGATGGTTTTCATTACAACAATGGTTTTGCAATAATCTCTCTCCCTAGTGATGTTTAAGCCATCTGAAATGCATTTAAAAATGCAGGCATATTCATATATGTATGGACTGTGTTTACGAAACACAATTGGAGGAACTTGCAGCATGGCTGTCTGGGTCACAACTTTGTGATTGGGTACTATGGATGGTTGGGCCGGATCATAACATCTCTTTGTCGCATACACTTGCTTAGCCAGTGTATTAGCAGATCAAAAGGAAGTTTGCAAAGCTTAGAGGTGGAATCTAAAACTACAGAAGTTGTATTGTATAATAATAGGTATTGTCTTCTAAAAACGATTTGAAAGTTTCAAGATCTCCGTGAAAGAACAGGTAGATTTTGAGAGTATTTTTGCTAATAAAACCAAGGAAAGATCAGCGGTAAATGATTTAAAGACCGGTTGTACAGCTCTTTGAATTTGCTGGCAGGTGTTGCAGACGCAGCAAATTTGCACTGTTCTATAGAGCTGTCAATCATACACCAAAACAAGCACTTGCTTTGCCTCGAATTTTGATTAATTACATGTATGGCTGTCCAGGAGCAGAAACTGGTCACTATCTCATAATGCTGGCACCCATGAAGATAGTGTGGGTTTGTTTTGGTTTGGCAAATACAATCCGTCCTAAGTTTTGAGGACTTATATATATATCATTACTTTGCTGTCCATGATTTGATCTGGCCATACAGCTTTTAGCGGTTAAGAGTTACACCATTTGGTGTAGGTAAAAAGTGTTGATTGAGATGGACAGCAATTTTTTTATGGTATCGTTAATGAATGAGAAAATGGCTTGCAATTTTCAATAGACAAAAGATTTCTCCAATTGGTCCCAAATTGCACTGAAACTCAAAGTCTGGCAGGAAAAAAATACATCTATGGGGAAGATATTTTACCGACATTCCAACCAAAAATCACTTTTAAATCAGTTTTATATAAAAACGATGTCGTAAAATTGATCTACCACCTGATTTGGTCCAAAATTATGGATGAAGGTGTCAAAATTTTGACCAAAACTCTGATTAGTATTGCGTTGTGAACATAAGCACCTTGTGTGCCTGTATGCATGTCAGCGCTACTTTGTGTGTTTAATTGACTGCTGGAAAAAACCTGCTCTATGATATACCATGTGGCATTTTATAGAACAGGGAGATAGACACAGTACTGTGTAGAGAGAGGACCTATGGGCCTTAGTGCTTTCCGTCATGTGCTTTTCATAGATACTTACGGGTCTTTGTGCTGCCTTTGGACTGTGTAATGGATCACATGTGATTTTTAATTGACGATACGCAATATTAGAGCCAACACAATATTGGAGCCTATACCGTATTAACGCTTTAAGTGCCAATCGTAGTGCATCCAAAGTACCAAGGCAGACATGTCAACTTCTGGCGTTTCAGAAGAGTGTGGTTATAAAGGAGAATGGTCAAAGCTATTTGGATAGTTTGTCTGCTGATGATCCACCTATCACTTCAGAAGCTGATGCATACAATAACTGCTGTCTGTGGTGCCATTGTCTGTAGGAAAAATATTTATGTATAAGCCTTTGCCATGCAGAGGGCAGGGAAATGTGGATGGTTTTGTGTTCTCTGCATCAGCCAGGGCAGGTACAGAAAGGCTTAAATTTCCCGAAAAGCTACAAAACTTGATTGTGAAATGTATGGGGAGAGGGCGGACTGTAGATGTTGGGTGAAGTCTATTTAGGGAGACTGCTATTTGTGTTACTGCTACTTAGGACCCTGTCACCTGAGGGTGTTCGGTAGCTGTGCAGTATTGGTGGAAACATAGTGAGATTATCGATCAGGCAGTCGTGTAGCCAGCCGTATAAGCCATATAATATGGTACGGGTTACGAACATGTAATAGCCCCAGTAGCAGTCCCACTAAAGAGAGTTCCCTCTGCTTCATTGCAGTATCTAATAGTTTCTGTTTCATGCGAATGCCTCCTACACATTGTTTTCAAGTGTGTGCTTTTTTCAATTATTGTCGTAGAAGTCGTGAACAAATTATTGAAGTAGTCTTACACAACTGTATTGTATTTTGCACAAGCTTGTTGATCAATGTCACATTGCAACATAACCCTCTTCTGTGATTTGGTTTAAATTAAAGCGGCAGAATACAGTGAATCCAGTTAATGTTTTATGGAAAGGTGAAAGCCTAATGACTACTCTTAAAAAATTTTGTTTCGTTTGGGTTCTGGTTCAGGAAATGGGTGGGACGGGTAAATATACTTCCGCCTGAACAGGAGGAGTCAGGCTCCCTCGAAATTAGGTGAACAAGTAGTATTTATTAATTTTCTTTTATGTAGGACTTTATAGTTCCTGATGGCAATGGCTGGAAGAACTTAACTCTCCCACATTCCTTCATCACACAGAACATCCATATCCTGGCATATGATGGTGCAAGTGAAGGATTTTCTGTTCGTCTATATTTCTGTCGCACTGGTGAGTCTTTCATCTTTGGTTGATCTGTCATTTTCTACTATGAGTAGTACTTTTCACTTCTTTCTGTTTCATTTGTCGTAAATGATCATTTATGTTTCGCCATTAAATTACTGCTGGTAGAAGATTGGAACTAGATATATATTTAATCATTCCGTCATCATTGAGGCAATTTTATTCTCTTTCCATGTCCTTGTTAGGATGGCCTTTACTTTAGACTATAAAGTATAATATTGCTTGGCACTCTGGCCTTCTTGCAGATTACTTTTATCTGGCACCGGTTCTTCCAAACTCTGCCTACTCTTCCTCGAATATGAACATTGATAAAATCATGGATCCCAACCTTAAACCATGGAATGTTAACATCCTTGAGACCGACGGTTCAAAATTATTCTATAAAAGTACCGATGATAATGTGTTGTACTTGGAGATCGAGTTGTGGCCAACTGCTGATGTAGCTGCCATAATGCTCACCGGTGTGGAACCTAATCATTATCTGACTGGTTTCAAGGTGGAATGCTTAAAACTTCATGGATCCAGTCGTTGGGAATACCTTACGGAAGGAGGTGTGCCAAAGGTACTATGCTCTAGGTTTTCGTCTGCATTAGTTTACCGATATTACGAGAACCACCAGTTAGTTTCTGACCACATGATTTGATTTTCTCTTTCGAATCAGTGGGAAACTCTTGCGTTGCTTCGTTTGTAAACTACTTACTTGCTATATCATTTACAATCATTGTTCATGTGTATTTTATTAGATTGAATTGTGAACTCAACCAGGAATATTTTGTACTATTGCTGAAATTGTATGCAGTTTATTAACGTCTCATCGTGATCCTTAAATGGTTGTAGAATTTTGTAGAATAACATCTGTCCATCTTTATATGTGTCACAAATGTTTTTTTGGAATAGCATGCTCACTAGATTTTTATGAACTTTGGTATGAAGGTATATATCCGTAATGGAGGCAAAGTGATGAAGCCAGATGTTTGAAAGATTTTTTTTGTTTAGCTGACATTTGTATCCTGATCTGGCGTTATTGGGGTTTTTTCGATGATATAATAAAATCTGTTCATAAGTTTTTGGTGTTTAATGCTAGTTTCTAGTAGTCATCATAGTTATTGACATTTTCATATTATCTGGGAAAACAGTCTATTGGCTTTTAGGGTTTTTCAAAAATGCTGGAAAAGATATGGATTCATTTATTGAAATTTGCAGTATGAACCTGGAGAGCGATCAAGGATATCTAATGGGCATATGTCATATCTGGGCGTGAACATTTTTTTCCAAAAATTCCCATCACTGTTTTTTTTAGTTTGTCAATATTCATCAGCCTTTTCTAGAAGTTCTGGTGGAAAATTTACCAGCAGTTTTAAGTAGAGTATGGACTGTGTCGTATCTGAGAATTCCTGCTCATTCTTTACGCTTTTGTTGCCATTTCTGGAATGTATGTAAGCATGCATTAGTTAGCATAGCGTTGTGGATTCATTTTTGTAATATGCAATGGGAAAAGATTCTTCAAAAATAATTGTGCAGTGGCCCAGAGACCAAAGCTAAAAGGATTTTTGCATCATAATGAATATGGTACATCCTGTAATCCACTCTCCGTGTGATTTTAAAGTTTACATTCATCGGGGTGTTGAATATTTGTGCAGTTCTGCTGTATTCACATATTGTATTCTATCATGCAGGTCTTCATCTTCATGCATAAGCCACTCTTCTTTCTGAGTTGGAAGTCATCATTTTGAATGTCTTTGCACGCTGTATTGCTCCGAATGAGAGAATTAGCTGTACGCTCCCATTCTTCTTCAATGATTGAGCGATCAAGTAAAGATGTTGAGCCTTTCGTTTTTCAGGTTTTTCCAGGAAACCACCCAAACTACTACAATCTTTATCATACCTACATGCCTATCTATCCACCAGCCAGATGTGTGCGTCTAAGGCTGCATCCAGTCGATGAGAAAAAAGCGTTCAGAATTGATCTTTTTGTCCGTGAAGGCTGTGAGCATAAGTATATTGACTGAATATGTTGTTGTACTCTTCGGTCCCTAATAAATGTGCAGCTACGTTCATTTTTTTCTAGCTAAATTTCCCCCCTGTATTTACCTTATTAGGTCCTGTATGTTTATTTATTTGGAGCTATTTTGCTCCCCTGCACATTACTTGCTTCTGTACATTTGTTGATCCTGACACATACAGAGACAGGTGAAAATAACTTTTTCATAGCATTTACAGCATAGCTACTTTGATTTTTATTATGAAAGGATTTCTGTTTATTTATTCAGTATTTTAATGTTAAAAACCCTATGTAAATAGAGTTTCTGTTTGCCCGCTGTACATTTATTTCAGCCTGTTCGTTAATTAATTTTCGCTTGATTTTTCCTCCTGTACATCTGTATTACCCTGTACATTTATTAGGGACCCGAGAGTAATCATTTGGTTTTAATCACATGTTTCAGCACTGTGGGTGCCACAGGATTGTGAAGCAATTTTCGTCATTGAAAGTCAGTCATTCTGTATGTTAGTATGACCACGCATAAAATTAAAGGAAGGCTTTGTCCCTTACAGAGTCTAATCTATGCTGTGGGTATTTCCTTTTTTGCTCATGTCATACATTCCTTCTGATGAGCTACAGTAAGTTGGTTGTTTTGCCCTCGACAATTTGCCCTGCCCTTATCAGGCCAATTTCATTCATCTTTTGTTATACGTAAATTGGTTGGAATTAAGTTGCAGCAAGCTGTGTATTATCATGCGAAATTGTAGAGATTTGGCCTTGTTTTTTATTGTGTCCCTCTGCATGGTAGTGTATCTCATGTATCCTAATATACTTCAGGGTTTCATTTTTGGGCTGGCGAACGGCGAATTTCGCCGGCGTCCAATCTTTATTTTGTTCAAAACTTGCTGGGGCCTGGCACACGGCAAAAGTTATAGAAGCATGATTTTACGCACTTGTACATCTCTGTAACAATCCACACGGTAAAGTTCCTTGATCTCTACTTTAGTCGACCCAGATGCTTGAGTAACTGCAATCACTTTTTGTTCGATAATCATGCATGTTGCGCAGCTGATATGGACAGGTATGTTTGGAAATGTGCACCATCAAAATGATTAATATCTCGCGCGATACATTCTCACGATCGATTCGAATCGTTTTGAGGGCAATCGAACATGCTGCGTGCCTGAGTCTCACCGTTAGTGTTGTGCTATGGGGACTTGTTGTGAACAGTAAATTTTAGCATATGAACTTCAGGGCTGTGCTGATGCTTCGACTGCATTTTATGTTAGCCTTTAAGGGAAATCTTTCTGTTAACCATGGAAAATACTTCAGGCTCTTAATAAGTGTGATTGACTTGCAGCTTGCGATATTTTTTATAAGAACGAAGTTGGTAGGACGTATATGGCTTTGAAGAGCCAAAATTTTAGAACATTCTAAGAACTCTAAGGCTTCACGACTCAGAAAAAAATTGTTCTCCAAAAGTCGTATTTTCTCCAGATTTCACTTGCAGATCCACTATTTTGCAGTCAAGTATTAAAGATTTGCCGGTCCAGCGTAATTTTCTATCGATTGAGTGTCAAAATTTTGGCATTTGGTAACAATAGAAATTTTCCAAAGAACGAGCTAAGAACATTTTTAGGCTTAATTCTGACCCAAGTTAAGAACGTTGAAGCCGTCGTCTGAGAAGGTACTTTCTTATAAAGAAAGCGTGTACCTGAGTGAGAATCTTTGTTTTAGAAGAAACTTCAGCACACTCCTGCAACATTGAAGAGAGTTTATATTATACTGGAAAAGCTAATTTTTGTTGTTTGTTTGTTACGTTTAGGCTAAGACATATGCGAGAAAGAGTTGCTTTGTTGAGACGAACGCTGCTTACAGTCAGATGAAAATTACACACGGAAATAATCAGGCAGCGTGTATGAGGAACAGTCCAATAGTGTTTTTGAAGAGCATCTTTCTCGCAAATGGTGTTAGCAGTTTTTAGCAGCTTTCAATAACAACTTTCCACCATGAATGGAGTTATCCTCACGAACTATTTTTTACGGCCACATAGATAGGTATGAATCCACAAACTCAAATTTACAATAAGATACATGAAAATTGCTGTTCAGTAAAACATGCTCCCGTAAGAGAGTTAGTTCAAATTTCTTGCAAAATTAGAGCCTGAATAAAATTTCTGATGTGGTAGCACTTCCCTGGTGCTGTAAACATGATCCGTGTGGACAATTCTGAATGGTGGGAACTGGTTTTCGTGACACGTAAATCGTACACGTGTTATTTTTATAGGAAACCAAGGATTCCGAAAAACAAATGCATTGAGGAAATGCAGAAAACGACTTGGCAGTTTCTGGTAACATAAGTAATAATTTATCTAAATTCAAGCCAAAGCTGGTATATGGCAAAAGTTCTAAACCACGTAACTTATCATAGCCGGGTATAAAAGAAGCTTCAGAAACATTTCTTGGTTGCTCTGGATTGATCGTACAAGTGCAAAGTGTTTCTGAGAACCCTTTGTACTAGTTTTCTTTGAAACAGGTTTCCTATAACAATAATGTGTATGTTGCGTGTAAGAGATGAACTCATGTAGTAGCACGATATACCTTAAGGGGATTTTTTTTTTGCGTGGCTTAATTTTGCGACTTTTGCAAATTTTTGCTGAATTCGCAAAATTAAATCCACGCAAAATTTATCAAAATGATGTAATAGCCTGACCGAAAGCAAATACAGCTAATTTTTCTATCGTTAGTCAATAATAATTGCTCGAACTTGTTTCTTTCTATGCACATGTCCGTAACTTCCTCTGTTTCTTTTGTTGATGTTCATTTGCTAAATTACTTCCACACATTGTCTATGCAACCTCTGATTCGAAAAATAAATCCACGCAAAAAGTCCCAAAATTGGACTCGCAAAAATAAATCCACGCAAAAATTTATCCCCATAAAGAAGTTCTTGGTATGATGGACAAGAAGAAAAAGAAGTCAACTGAATCCAACCAGAAGCTTATAGCATCTCTTTTTGTAAGGTGAGGACAGTTCGGTCATTTGTTTGGATAATTTTGGCTAATTTTTTGGTTTATTTAATAAACCATTCCTGATTCAGCACTCTAGTGAAACATATTTCCAGTATAAGTAGGGAATATTTTCCACAAATATCTAAGCTTATGAGCGAAGCTGGATCAAGAACATTACACAATATTTTTTATGAGCACCAGTATATCGAAAATGAGTCTCCATAAATTTTTGGCAATTCTAACCTCAACTGGTGCTTAAATGGTGCCTGTATAAATCATCTATGAAGCAAAGCTTGCAGCAACCTTGTCAGACTTTTTTGCTGAGTACACTCTCGTTTTTACTGGAAGCAGCGAAAACATTGCGATTTGAGCAAATCAAGAACTGTTTTTTGCAAAAAGCTTAATCGAGAGAAGAAAAAAAAAGAAAGTCTGCTAACAAAGAACATGTTTGGACCCTCCTGATCTGCGTTTTTCGGCTTTTTAAAAGTTTTTTTCTTTTAGAGTTCTAGTGTGCCTGAGAAAACATAGCAAAATTGCAGTACAATCTTAGTTGTATTTTTATGTTTAGACCTGCTGCCAAACGTGCTTCGTCCCAACCGCATTTAGATGAACCAGGGCAACAACGCCCTCGACTGTCAGGTGAAGAAAATACACCCTCCTGCTCTGCATCTAATTTGGTTCCGCCAAATGAAGAGTTATTTGACAATGTAAGGAGCACAGCTCCAGAAGTTAGTATTCCTCCTAGACATGAGGAAGTGGCAGAAGTGGATAACATAGACCCAAAAGCTTCTGCAAAAATAGCTGATTCTGGTACAGTACCAAAGGAGCAATTTCTAGCCCATTTCTGATCCCTGTATCCAGATTTGGATGAGTCAAACGTACATAATTTCTATTTCTGCACAAAAGATTGCAACATTTGCCCTGACGACAAAAAGTGCATGACAAAAGATAAACGGTTCCAGCATAAGTGGCTTTTTGATGCCAGTTTAGCTCGTTACCCAGAAACAGGTCTTTGGTGTTTGGTATATATTGACGGGAAAGGCATGTTTTGCTACCTTTGCTGAAGTACACGGCACAGCCGACTAATGATAGCAAAATCTGGAACTCAGAAGCAAATGTTAGGTATCGTCCTGAAACAGTGCGAAATCA
>JAOBRC010376348.1:0-12597 GCA_027575255.1 Scolionema suvaense
GTCTGGTTCAACTCAGGTTTCATCTGTGGAGGTTTCGGAGGTCTCAGAGGAGTATCCGATGTAAGAGTCTTTAAAATGAAGAGCATAAGAAATACAATCAATGAGGCAGATTAATATAATTGCAGTTGAATGGATCTTCTGGTTCAAACATAAGTGGAGTCTAATCAACTCACCTTTACTGAACTAAACTAAACCAAACTACAGCTATTTGGTTGAAAGAAACAAAGCTTTCCTACAAAAGTTCAACAGAATTGTATTGTCATTAATAAGTCAGTATCAGTCAGAACTAATCCCAGGACGGTAAACACATGCAGGTCCACCGGCAGGGACACGTAAAAAAGGACTGATAGACCTTCTGGAAAAAGCTGTTGCTCATTTTACAACAGCGTTACACCATTCTCTCTAGTAACTTGCACATAGGATCTTAGCTAACTCACTGACGTCACATTTCCACTGACCTTTCATATGGCTTTCTGAGACAAAAAACGCACATTTCACTGAAATTGCTGCCACTTAGGGTAAAATATGTCCACTTTCGTTTTATTTGCCTACTTCTGAGAATACTTAACTTCATTTACTTTTTTAAAGGAGGATCCCTTAAAATCATACAGATAGCTCCAGCATGACAAACATAGCGCACACAGTGTAAACACATCATAGTAAAAGAAAACGTTGTTCAAATCATGCGACATAAGTTCTTCAAATACAGCTGGTTCTGCAGAAAGCCTTAGAAAGAATTTAAAAGGTCAATACACCGCATATAAAAGTCAAATGATACACATGATATTCACAATACATTTGGTTTACCATGCAACACGAAAAACACAAATGTTCCTTATATGTCGCAGATTGGTAATTTGGTGTTTGGACCACAGAGGGAGGACATCATTTACTATTTTTCATCCATCAACTTTTCAAAATTTTGATGTTTTTTTTGAAAGTCATGAATAATTCATTTATGACGTCACCAAAAATTCCAAATAAAAAATATTCACATTCTTACGTAGTACTGGGTCTCACAATAAAAGGGCGTAAGTTTCAACTTCTCAGGTATAGTAAAAGTTACAACAGTGAATTTAGTGTCGTAGGGCGAAAACCTCATATTTTAGCCCAGTAAACTAGGGGCGCCAGGCTGTGTATGGGAAGGGTTAAACAAGCTTCCGATAAGAAAGCCACATTTGCTTGAATGTTGACAAAGGACGCAGTACTCAGTATATTTCAATGTAAAATTCTTAACTGTTTGCCCACAAGTAAATATTCTAAGGTTATACATAACACATGAGACTCCCTCTAATCCAAACTCTAAGGGAGAATTGGAACTTTGTTTGAGTTTTGCAGAGTTGGAATTACAGGAAGAAGGGTATGGCGGAAAAATGATGTCAGGGTTAAGGGTATGGAGTTGACATACAAAAAGGCACTTATGTGTACAGTAGAATCAACTTTATTAATCTTTAGCATTGATGGTTGATTGCATTTTGTCCAAGTTGTCCTAAGCATGGATGGCAATTCAAGAAGCTTGAGATGACATCAAATTTATGAAAATGTCTCTAGGGACTCGACGGACAAATGATAAGAAGAATCTTCTTGGTTCATTCTCTCGATGTTCAAATCATAGGGTATCAGTTTTGGGGCATTTACCTAGGAGAATTTGTTGAAGGTTTGGGTTTTTTTCACAGTGACAATGGATTATTACTCTAGGCAGCTTTTCTATTATGATTTACCTTATGAAACCTTTAATATATCTACGACACATTTCTATGCGATGGATAAAAATCAATAAGCCTTTCCAAATCGCGGGAACGAAACAATGGTTCACGCAGCTTTCCCGCCAACCCTGATTGGTGCGAACCAAAATCTGTTCCCCATGGCTTCTTTACTGCAAGCTGTGGTTCACTAACACCAAGTGTGAAGTGCGCATCCCCTCCCTGCACCTCCCTCCCCCCCAGCCCCATCTCTGCGGCCTAGGAAATCAAATTTTTGTTAATAATGATCAAAGTCCCTTATTCTCTCTGCATCTTATGTCATCTGCAATTTATCGGTCACGTCACTAAATAATAGACTTCAGACTATAGAAAGACTGGTTTAAGCCTGACCAGCCTTCAAAAGATTTCTGTTCATTTCGTTTGCCCAAATGTCGATAAGGCGAACGAAATTATGTTCCTGCAGTAAAAGGTTTGCAAAGGCCTGATTAGCTAGCACTAAGACCCAATTGAACATAACATATATTATCAACTCTTATGATTATGTAACATTGTACATACCTTATTGTCCAAGGTCAGTTCACCCATATTTTGACGAAGACGACTGAAAAAAATATTACCACTAATACAGCTACTGATTCTACTGTACATCCGAAAGTGCAGATGCACAAATGCTTACTAATATGTACAATAATGAAGGCATGAAAACGAATATTTTGCATCTGCATGTATCTTACCACTAGAAAGCAGAAAAATAAAAAGATACCCTGAGCGCACTGACCAGCCCCTGTCAAGACCTAACCAGCAACCCATCGCTCTTTTGTATCAGGGCTACTGAAATCGAGAGTATCCACCTCCCAAAATAAATACTGCTCGTTCAAAATCTACTGGAACTGATGAACTTTACAGTTCCATTAAGCAGAAGAGATACAGTATTACTACAATCCTAAAAAAATATTTGGCAAAAAAGGCCTTTTGCAGCCAAAATCAAAAATGGGCTTTTTACGACTTTTGAATGTAAAAGCGCTTTGAATTGCAAGTGCTATAAGAAATGATTTGCAGGTGTTTAGTAACTTCTGTGTACAGTCGCAGTGCAGTTTCAAGCAATTTACTCCAGTGGACAGAATTTCACACCCTGTGTTTTCTAAATTACCAGAAAAATTGAAAAATCCAAAGTCACACCCCAAAACAAGCCCCACCACACCCTGCAGGTACCTTGAAAATGCCAATATACGATTTTTCAAAAGCGAGAAACAGTGTGCCTCTCAAGCAAAACCCTCCTCCTGCCCTGATTTGTGGCTCGGTACTTGTCGAGAAGTTCTCATTTACTCGTGGAACGGAATATTGCGAAAACACGCAAGCCTCCCAACATACTTTGACCAGGATTCTAGATTCCTATTAAAATCAGTATCTGTATAAGAAAGCAATCATAGTTCCCTCCGGGGTTTGAACCCTCGCCTAAAAAATGTCACCCCCACCTGCATTCATCAGCCTGCATCTACATGTCTGAGACGCGCCCCCCACCTACAGATCAGTCATGCTAGTACGGTTCATTGTCGAAGATCTGCTATAAATTTCCTGCTGAAAACGGGTGCCGAGTAAAAGCAAGTGAATCACATGAAATGCACACACTATATAGATAGGATTCACAGAGCATAACAAGCATTAAATGATTAGAGCAAAAAAAGCACCCATGCCACATAAAGCAAAAAATATAAACATAAACAATTGATGGCCTGAATATTATTATAGTATATAATATCTATCTATTAGACTTGCTATCTCTAGTTTAGACATCTGTGGTTAAAATGGACTACGTCAATCTCTACCTACATAAATTTATCCCTCTCTCCATATCCTTTAACCCCTAGCGCAAATCCAAATTCAGCCTTACGGATTTTTAGAAAATATCCAAGAATGTCTAACTGTGTGGTACAAAAGTGTTCCTCAGTTAAAAGATGGACTTGAAAAAAATTAGAGAGCAGAGATACGGCCAACACAGCAACATATATATACAACATAGGACAAGAAGACAATTTGATCACCTCAACATGGAATCAGTAGGAGTGTTCATATCAAAATCTTCACCAACTAAGGTTCTCTCCTGTTCAGCGGGGGTTGCAGCACCATTTCCAGCATGAACTTGTGACATATGAAAACTTGATTGGTTCATCCAGTTCTCCGGTCCCTGAGTTTGATCATCACTTTTGAACGGCGTGCTAACAGCAAGAAAATACCGGGCAGACAAGCGGGATTCTTCGGTGTCCAGATTTTGGGGCGTCAACTGGTTATTGCCCTATAAAAGGAAAATCAATTTCTTGCGCAGAATGTCTTTAAAATGATGATCTAGAATTCAAATACACTTCAAAGTTGGCTGAGAATTTATCCTGTATGCAGTAAGTCAGGGGGTCTCACCAAACTAAGCCTGGATATGGCCCTGATCACACCCAGGTTTAATGAATGATGTGATAAGTAGTTAAGCCTGGTTCACATTGTCGTAAGAGCAACCGACTAAAACTGTCTACGACGTCTTAGATAAAGACAATCCATGTGTATGTGTGGTGTCGTTTTCTTAAGACCTAGAAGACCTGCTGTCGTCTCTTGCTTATGACATGTCGTAAGGAACAAAATTTTCCGTTCTTTGTCGGTTGTCTTAAGGAGAGATGAGATCAACCACTATTATTGAAGAGTCTGGAAGTGGCTAGCGACATGTAGATAGGACTATGTCGGCCATGTTAACCCTATTTTCGTTGTTGTATTGCAGTGTCTTAGTAGACTACGGTTAGTATACTGACACTTTTATCGTTCATGCGAACATAAGCATGTGAGACACCCACATCAATGAATTATTCGATGTCGATAGGGCTTAAGACAGAAATGTTGTCCATGTGAACCGGACTTTAATGTGCATTATGCAGAAAAATGTTAAGACAGAACAACATTCTGCCCTGCCATTTTCCCATGCTTACAGAATGCAAACTCTACTGAACGCAAAATATTGAAAAAGAACTCAAAGATCACCAGAAGACACTCAATTTCGCTGTTAGAGATGGCTGGTATCACCCAAGAACAACGATTCAAAATTTGTGAGCTAAAAGCAGGCAAACCACCCGTGAAACAGGACTTGTAACCTTGAAGCAACACAAATGTGATAATCGTATCATACATTGGAGACAAAGACAACAACAATTTAGGTATTGTATCGACAGTCCAGAAATTGACCTTACCAATATAGTCTCACTAATATGGCGGCTGTCCTCCAAAGAAGGTGCATTACCAACAGTCAGGTTTTGTCTGGGAGTTACACCTGTTTGTGAGGCAGAACTGAATTGTACTAATCTAGCTGACGGTCTATTCATTTCTGCAGGGCCAGCATCGCCAATGGGTCTTTCTCGATCTGAAATGATGAGAATGATATTAAGATCAGAAATCCAAATGATGAAAAAACAAGAGAAGGCAATAGCAGCCATCAGTCATGTAGATGCTAAGTTCACTGTTAGCAAAATAGACTAAAGGTCAATCTTCATATGGAAGCGATGCTAAGCTTGACAGATACCTGCTGCACAAAATGCAAATTGGAGAAACCATAACCAGTCTTTCAACAGCTCATGCAATAAAGAGGTCTATTACCTACCAGGATAAATGAAACGTAAAGTCAAAATGTTTTGCACACTTGCAGGCAGTACAAATAAACACCGTTCAACCCATAAAATTGATGATATCAATAACCAATGAGCTTCCCAATAACATGCAACACCTGGTGTTCACTTTGTTGCAATGTGCTACGCAACTCAAAACGATTAGACGCGAGATTTTCCGCCAATCACCTGCAAGTGTTTACTCAATGCATCGCCTGTGAATTGCCATACTAGGAAAAATCGAGCGTGAGTTTGGGAACACATTGTGGCGTCGTTACACTTTATTGGGAAGCTAATGAGTGATTGATGATATCAATGAACTGTTCTCCTTTGTTCTCAATCTCCATCTGACACTTTACATGCGGTTTTACATCCTCCTCTTCCAAAGCTTCTTTAACTGATACGAGACGTTTGGTCATTACATTGAATGATCATGCAATATATCACAAAGAAGAAGAAGAAACATTTACATACTTGAAGGTGCTGTATCAGAAAGAACAGGACTATCAGCTCCAACCACCTGACTCTGTCTTGAATTCTGTCTCGATACTAAAAAGAAATCAGATGAGTACATGCAAAGTTTTGATAACTAAAATACCAGGCGAAGTTCGAAGCTTCAAAAGAAAGATTTACTGAGAACTTGATTTGACAAACATAGGTTTTTCTTCATTTGCCAGCATTTGGAAACGACCTCTGGGACATGATCGATTGGGAATGCTATTGTGCTATTGAGTGTGAATCATAGGAAAAACCGGGGCAAAAAGCATCAAATATAGATATAAGAACGGCCTTCTTGTCAGCATTAAACACAAACAAATTTTGAATAATTAAAATACCACGCAAACTTCGATTACTCCCAATAAACATTTATTGAGAACTTGGTCATTTCCCAACATTCTAAAAGTACCTCTGAGACATAATCACTTGGAAATGCATTGTGTAAGGACCATAAGCACAATCAAGCAAAATTTATCAAGTGGCAAAATTTGGAAATCAATGTTCAGTGACATATTATTTTCCAAACAATCCTGGTATCGAGATTTATCCAAAGATTTTCCAGGTATCCCTTTTTCTCCAAGTGCATCCAAGCAATCTGAGGATCTGTAGACACAGTGATAAAGAGATAGAGGAAATAAGAAAACCAAGTATATAAACAAAGGAGTGAGATAAAAGGTGATGAAAGCTTGAAGAACAGAATGAGACATCTTACCATCTTCAGCAGGAAGACTACTCTGTTGATATTAGGAGAGCGGGCAAATACGACCCATGTTTATGAAAAATACAACAGCCAATAAAAGAAAATTTAATGACTTAAAAAACATCACGGACAATATTGACAATGCATGTAAGTAAATTAAGCGAAGTGCTGCACTATACAAAAAACATAACAGCATTTAAGCAGAAAATGCAGCGCATAGCCTTTCCAAAAGTCAGTAAACCACTCTCAATATAATTAGACAGAAACTTTCTGCAACACCATTTTGGAGAACAATTACTCAGATCTCCTGTTGCTGCAAACCCCAAATTCCTAGATCAGGCAATGTAAGAAAAAAAGCCGTACAAACACTGCAGCACTCTCACCAAACATAAACTGGTTGTGAATTGTGGGGTATATTTTGCAAATATTCTATTGTCGGACGAAAGATTTGATAGATTAAATAGCGCTGCCGACTTACATGAACAAATCAAAAACCAACAATATCATTTCCAAGTTTTAGTCAGGTCCTTTCTACATCCTGCTAAAAATCTATTCTAAATAGGCTCCAATACGAGAAAAAAGGACATTTATTTTATTGTCGGACAGGAGTGACAGAAAGGTAAATATTTAGGCTGAATTTGGCGTTTCGATAATTCTAGGCTACTTTTTTGCTGTTTCCTTGCTCACGCGAGTAATAAAGAGGTGGAGAAATTTGCTAGGATGTTCATTTTTCTAAAAAATAACTCCTGTTTCTTTGTTGGACATAATTGTCTATCAACATAAGTAAAAGGCATTAATTTTATATTATTGAATTATGCTCTCTAACATTAAGCACGGGTTTATCATATTTTGTGTTTTACATTGACTGTGTGAAGTATCAAAAACTGGTCTTTCCACGCGACAATTTATTTTTTTCTTAAAATTTGGACTAAAAAAATTGAATAAAGAACTTTAACTATGCACGCAAAAGATTTCAGCAAGTAGCATACAGCTGTATAAAGTAGTGCGTCATCCTCGAAGATTTCTAGAAAGTAGAAGATATTCACGGCATCAAAAATAAAAGAAGGAGGATGAGTACTACTACTCAGTCACAGTCCACATCAGACAGCTCCTACCGGGGTAATGTCAGGCACTGCTGCGCTAACAGCCAAAGTTTATCATTTCAACCAGCTATTCACCACCCCCTGCTCATTATACGCAAGATTGGCATTCAAATGCAGAACAATAGCTTTTACTCAGTACAGCAATTCTGTGCAATTTATACCTGCTTGAGCGTCAGCCAGAAATCTGGTTGGCTCTATGGAGTTCTCATAAGGAGTTTATCAGATATGCACAAACTATTGCCGAAAAGTACTAGTCCCATTCACAATTCAGTCCTGCTCAATAGTTCAGTGTGTTCCGTTGCAGTCAATTAGCTGCTAGGGCACCTTTTTTGGTGATTTTTCATCAATTTCTTGCGCTGTGTGCAGTGCACGTGGTATAGATCTGCTCTATTGGCTGGAACATGCTCAAATTTGCATATAAAGATGAGACCCTAAAAATGACCCCAAAACCGAGTTTTCTCGTTTCTGCGCTTCAACGTGTTAATAAGAACCGGACCACACTAGTGTAACAGCTATAGTAACCTTTTCTGAAATATTGATGCAAATATAGATTCATCAGCATGTCAGATATTTTAGAAAAACTGATTTTTGAGGATGGTCGACATTTTCTAAACACAGACCATGCGCCTTACATCAAAATTAGTTACTCAATGTGTATTGCAATTTCTTTCACCTGGACACAGGCACGCCAAGATAATTAGTGTGATTAAAAAAGCATGAAACATTTTGGTATAATAAATTATGCAACATAATTGGATTACGACAACAGGAAGAGTGCATACCCCAAGTACAGCAATGTAATAAAAAGGACAAAAACCAAAGACAATTAGATTGTCAGTATACTAGCCAACAGAGAGCCACAGTGCCTACATGGACGCATGAAAATTGTGGGTAAGCATGAACATTGCATGTTGGAACAGACTGTACCTCTGATCGGCACTCCTCCGTCTCCATCCATGTCACTGTCATCACTGTGACCACTGCTGCCATCACCACCACCTCCACCATCACCAAAGACTGCTGTGGGCAGGTCCTCGCCTTCTGCAAGTTCTCTCTCTAAATGAAAATATATAGCTAGAGCAGTAACAAAAATATTACCAAGCGTTTTCAGGCATAATAAACACAAACACAGTGTAGGTCAAATCACAAGGGAGAAAGCGTGGACATCGACATATCAAACATCAACACACTGATACAATGTTTTGTAGCAATACAGTTGGTCACTTAAACCTAGGGGGATCTCACTAACCCCCATTGAGGGAGGGCGTATTTACATCAGTCAAGGCTCTATAATGTTGTACCGAGTTTAATACATCAGCACAATGCACTTGGTAACCACGCAGACTAATGCGGCCACCTGCTCTATGTAAAGCAAGGGCATAACAGGAAAACTCATCATCATTCTTTGCAGAGCTCTAAATTCCCTATGCTACAACATTTTCTCACAAAACTAATTATATAAGAATCCTGAAGATGTAGTTTAAAAACAGTGTCGCAATTTTCTACACTTTAATTTGTTCCAGAAATTCGTAACATTTTTGTTAGTGTCAACTTAAACTGCTTATAACTTTTAATCCAGCTAAGAATAGAAAAACGCCAACACTGTTTCGTAGGTGCTCTCATGACCTTTCGAACGATGTGCCACTTGTGCAGAAAAACATAATTGCCTGGGACTTATAGACAGGCTTTTCCTCCGCCCAATTTTGCTTACAGCTGATTTGCATAAAAATATCGCATTTCGAAAAAGTAATTAAAACAATTTTGCAGAGCTGTCATATTCTGTTCTAATAGCACCTAGAAAGCATTTTGCAAAGAGAAATACAAATATATCGGATAGAAAAGAAGCCTATTATACACTTCACTGGGAAATGTCTTCCTCTAGACATGTAATACTTTCACTAAGATTGGTGAATGCTGACTAGAAATTGCTTCTATAAAATTGAGTTTTTAACTACTGGACCTCAGAAAGCGGCTAGATAAAACCCTGTTAGAGCTTATAGAACATGAAAAAATGTAAGTTTGATTTTCTGAACAGCTTCTGACAAAAAACACAATAGAAACAACTTTTGAGAAATCCCCACATCACCTGTAATGCACAACTGTGCTTTAATAGAAGAAGTGTTTCGTTTGGGTTAACAGTATACTTAAGCTGAGACTACATTACATTCTGTGTATACATACCTGGCATATCTGCAGGAACTAGATGTGCAGTCGCCAATCCAGTACGAGCGAAGTTCATTGCAGATGGGGTAGCTTGAATGTCATCATCACTATCACTGCTGCCGTCCAGGTTGGGTCTTTCCAAGTCACGAACAACTCCACCACCTCCATCAGAAGCTAGCAACAGAGTGAAATGCAAGTGAAAAAAAAAACAAATCCATAGATGACATGATTCTAGAACCATTCATGGGTATGACTGCTGAAACCAGCACAAAAATGACCCCCAAATGTTTGAGAATGCACACTAAAGGTTTCAAGAACGCATCTACTGTATTGAGTAAAGCAGATCTTCTAAAGAACAAAAGTTTTTGGAATTAGTCTTACCACAACTTTCCTTTACCTAAGAATCTAATTTATCAGCAGCAACGGTGCCTTGCCATAGCAAAACATTTTTGCAAGGGTTGATACACATAGTGTCTGATAAAAGCCTTTACTATTGGTCAATGAAGCCTCTATCAAATATGGTATGCTTCCTCTTGCATGCCATGATGACGTACAAATTGAGATAGTTTCATACATAAAATTCTATGTGCATTACTATCCAAACCTTCGCCAGGACAAGATCAAACTAAACACCACCACGCCCTGCCACTAACATAACAATTATGTAGAGAAGAGTCAGACAGATTCATGAAAGATGGCATAACCTGTGCTGACATCATTCAACTCCTTTAAAAACTAATGACAAGGAAACTTTGTCAAGTCAAAGGACTAAAAATGCATTCACAATCCTTGTCACCAGCAGTATGACAACCCTTTAAATTTAGTATAGCCAAAGATTTAGTATAGCCAATGCAAAAATCTAGTACCTAAAACAGGACTTCATGACAGGACCATAAATAGTTTTGGACATTCTTCAAACACAACAATGATATCTTTATAAAAAACATTTCTGAAGACACAGGTACAACAGACACTGTCAAAGGTACTGTTCCCAATCACAGCATTTTCGAAGTGCCACAATACATAATATAATAGCAAAATTACCAGCTGCCGTATGGCTTTCATCAGATACAACACTGCCATCACTAAAAGCGTAAAAAGAAGAGTCAACAACTGTATACACTGTGAACACTTGATCTAGTAGAATATCACAATTGCAATTCATATATTACAAAAAGGAATTTTGCAGTCTAATAATGATCAGTAATCTTTCAAGTGGCACTTCTTTCGAAGCCGGGCCTTCCTTTAGACTCTTGTGGGTGCACTGGTCACACCCAATGCCCTATAATCATATATTAATCAATAAAAAATATGCCTCTTTCTTCAAAAAATTCATCTTTTTTGCTCCAGTTTGCAATCCACAAGATTTCAAAAGCGCCTTCTTGGGAAAGAACCACATGTGTGTAATCAATTTCCTTTCCTAACAAGTCACATAATTAGTGTGAAACTTAATTGAGAGTCTTTTGCCTTAAATGAAAGAAAGACAAAAGCCATAGGATTCAAACAGCAAATGACAAAAACTGACGAACTGTTCTTGAAATAATTAGAAAAAAAAACATTCATTGGTGTAAGCTGCCACCCTGAACAACAGATTCCTAAGATATGAGGCATAGTTCACAATATAAGCTATGTTGCCCTTAAAGCTATACAATGGTCAAAAATGAAATCAGCATATTTGGAAGTCCATCAAAATTCATAAATTTTGGCATGTGAACAGCTGCCTTCGTTCACTGCCCATCTTTTTTAGACACAGCAATTATGCACTTTCGTGGGTTATAGCCAGAGAAATTATTGATTATTTGTGATCGAATTGTATGGACAGGTGAACATGTTTGATTACACTTCTTTTGCCAGACTGTTGATCATGGTCATCATGACATCTCCAGAATTCTTTCAAGTGGTTGGTTGCTAAGGCCAGCAGTATACCTAGAAATGCTTATAAGTGATTGTCATAGCTTAATGTGAATGAAGAAGTTAAGAGTGCATAAATTATTCAAACTTTGAAGCAAGGCATTGGGACCACCGCAGAAGCTTTTCACCAGAAATAAAGACCAAACTTGGAAACAGACACTTTTGGACGTAAATTACCACCCTCAAGCAAAACCAAATTTTCCCCAGACATGGCACATAGTCAATATTATACGCAGAGTTGCCCCAAAGAATCACAACAAAAATGACAAAAATAACAGATCAACAGATTATGACATATTTACAAAAAAAACCGCAAATAGCCAATTTTGGACATAAATGACCACCTGCGAGCCTAATGATGATTTTCGGAGACTGGCACATGGTTCGTAACACCCACGCAGTTGCCCCTACGAATCACACCCAAAATGATACAATAAGGATCAACCATTAGTGACATATCTGGAAAAAATCTGAAAATAGCCAATTTTGGACGTAACTTGCCACCGACAAGATTAACAAGACTTTGCTGAGATATGGTACATGGTTCGTTCCTCCAAAGAATCAAAACCAAAATGAAGAAAATCCGATGAACTGATTTTGATATTTTTATCATCGCTAGTCCACTACCGATTGACACCTTATCATGACAAATAAAAAGAAATCCGGGAGTGGTCATGCTGGAAATGTGATGGATGGACAGACAGAGAGACCTAATTTGAGCGTTGTTAAAGTTTCTCATGCCTGGACTCTGGGGTGCATTGGGTTTTTTTGAACAGTATATCATTATATTGAAGAAGTAAATGAGAGAAAATTCCATTTCGAGCTGCTAGCAATTCCATTCCTACATCAGTTAGTATAGATACAATTCCTCTGCGCTTTGTGGT
>JAOBRC010376459.1:0-19908 GCA_027575255.1 Scolionema suvaense
ACCGGTGATGCTGAGTGTTCAGAGGGATTAGTTTGTGGCAACAATAACTGTATATGGCTAGATACAGGAGATGACTGTTGTGAGCCATCCAATGGTATGTACAACTTACAGTAAAACTACACGCACTTGCATTAGCGGAGTGTGTGACGCCTTGGATTGCTGCTTTAGCATAAGAATCCTGTAAGATGATGCACTGCTGCCCGTCCGCCCGTGTCCCAGTGTCGATCTTTTTGTCCATCCCCATATCCCCATATCTACCACATGCTAGTTTTTCAAAATATCACTTGAAAGGTTTCTTCTTGTTTTGATACAGAGTAGATAAGCAATTAAAAACAAGCCATCGGGCTTGCTTTATTTTGCGTAATTATTGTTGGGTTGTGGCCTGAAAAATGGAATAGTTTAGAGATTCTTACTAATTCTTTTAAAACCAGTTCAGTGCTTTTATTTACTTCCTATCTCTGATCTGTAGTTCTTTTTACCTCTTTCTATGGAAGTGCGTTGTGATTTGTCCATCTGATCTTTGTCCTGATGGTTAAGATAGGCGATTTCCTTGATGTGATATGGTTACTTTCCTTGTGTATATGGTTTTAACGTTCTTGTGCTCAGGCCTTAGTGAACCTTCAGAGCAATAGTGGTTGTAATATGGACCAATGGTCATATCTGGAAAACTCATCTACAACTTGCAGATAGCAATTTACACTCAAATTGGTCTTTTCTTGATTTTTTTTTTTCGAATTCTTCCAAAAACGCTTCATTAGTTTTATGTCATTTTTTACATAATGTAATGAGTCATGGAACATAATTTTTAGGGTAGACTTGGGAGTGTCAAAAAGAAATGGTAATTTGCAGGTTTTTTCAGAAGATTTGGTACAGGCTTAGAAATACAATGGATGTGTTATTCAGTCTTCGGGACTGTTAATTTCATTCTCTATTTCCTTTGAAAGCTGATTCATAGGAAGAAGGTTATAACAGAGACAGTGTCACTGCCTTAAATTCACAAGCTTAGAGAAGCTTTTTTTCATGAATAGAGAACAAAAAAGGTGGGATTGAAACATTGGAAGACGTCTTGGAATGTTGAAATCAAGTCAAGCAAATAAGCAACTTCACACGTTTGATGTCAACCATTGGAGAGACGTCTGCTAGAGACATTCGGCTTGCGACCATTAAAGGACTGACTCCTGGTGATGCCTGGCTTCGGGCCGGGTTCGTTTACAAGCATATGAAAAATTGAAACATTGTGAACTTCCACGAAGATGTTTGTATGATTTTTTAATAATTTCACAACCTAAATCATGTCACGTAGAGAATGTGTTGTTAGATCATAAGTTTTTGCCACTGCCAGTGTTGTCAGCATTCACTCTATGACCTGTGATAGTATTCAGTGTTTGTTACATTTTCAGTCCCTCGCTGCTCTGGAGGTCAGACAGGTTGCTGTACTCCTTCGTCACAATGCAACGTCGATGAGGGTGAGAAAATACTTTCTTCTATATAATTTATATTTTCTCCTTTCATTTTTCATTTGTCCTCATGTTTGTATGGATCCAAGATACACATAGGTGCAACATGGTGCAAGGCTCATGCCATTAATATGTGCAGATTTCGTGATGTGTGGAAAGGCTTTTGTGATGCAGGTCACTATGGTGTCTAGCAGTGTAACGAAAGAAGAATGAGGTGAAGGTTGTAAGTACCTGATGATGACTGAATCTTGAAAAGCTTTGTGCTGATTTGCTGGAAAAAAGATAATTAGAATTGATGTGTTTATGCTTTAAATTTGATGCTTCTTTTTGATGAAGTTAGAGCTACTGAAACTAGTTAACTGTAAGTACTATAAGCACTACAACTGAACATGTCTTGGTATACATTTTTTTGCATGTAAAAGGAGTTCCATAAAACCCTTTTTATTTGAAGTCATGTTGTGCTCTGAAATAGGTATTTGCCTCATTTAGAAAACCGTTTACAGCATCAGAAATGAAACTTTCCAAATCTCGAAACATGAGCTTGTTATTTTTATACGCTGCCTTGTAGTCTACAAGGCAGTTTGTATTTTTTGTGTTGCAATATAATTGAGGTCAGGCTTGTTGATTACCATTTTCTTGCTCAATCTTCGGCTTTGTTTATCCACAATTTATTTTGGTAAAATATTGCATGAGGAAGGCTCTTAAAGCAATATACCGGTCTAAAATCATTTTCGTGTGACTGTAGCATTTTATTTCGTGAAAAAAGCTGTTGTATTTCCCAAGATATCTGCTTTCAAAGTTATGTGAGAACTTTGGCTTGCTACCATTTTGCTTCTCAACGGTAATTATACATGACGCATGATCAGACAAATGGAATTGTCTCATCTTTCTTGTTAAATTGCTACTCATTGAACAGATGTGTAAATCTAAATTTTGCTTCGTCTCAAAGAGGGGTGTAATATGTTGCTCATACCTCTAAGAGGAATCCTTCTAATGTTCAGTTACTAAGGAACATCATAGACCTTAGCAACGGATTACATGACGTCACTGATAAGCAAAATTGAGAATCATAGGAACTGTGAAAAATATCAAACTTTAAAGTAACATAAGAAGAAGAACCCCTGAAGCTTTTTCGTTCAAATAAAAACCAGTGTTCATATTTTTGTAAGATCTACCACCATGTGTAATATGGTTTTAGAGCGGTATATTGCTTTAAGCAGCTGATATGAATTTGATGGTGGCAATCAAGAAGCTTGACTAAGTATATAATGCAGAATTGATTTTTTGATGAAAAAAATCAATGTAGTCCAGACGTCAGGGATTCTTGACTCTGTTACTTGTGGTGTCTTTAAAATATACTTATTAAATGTATTTGTTGTAATGAGCTGGGTGTTGGATGGAGTAGGGCGCAGGAAACGGTCTTAGATGAAGTATGGGGAATTGAATATTCTCGCATGATGGTAACAAGGATTAGTTTTTAATAGCCTTTATCTGGAAAGAATATAATCTGATTATGTTTGTTTATGCTTTCTTTAGGTCACTGTAACACTGACAATGACTGCAAAGGAGATTTGGTGTGTGGAAAGGACAATTGTCCTTGGGGCGGAACAGATGACTGCTGTACGAGGAAAAGTAAGTAAAATTCTTTGTTTTGTGTCTTGGGAAATAGCTTGTGGTTTTGGGGGTGTGAGCTTTTCATCGTGTCACATGCTATGGCTGGTTTAGCATTTGTTGTAGGTGTAGACTATAGGCTTTCACTCCCTCGCTCAATCGCTATGTGTTTTAGACAGGCTGGTTTCAAATGTATTTCTCAAAAGTATTTCTTAACCATTGAGAAAGGACCAGTTCAAGACTTTGCCATTGGGCAGTGAGCGACAACTTTACTTTGGCAACTATGGAAGTGGCGGTAAACCTCTCCCACCAAGTCTCTACCTTGTGATCAGTGTGTCGGTTAAGTGGATTTAAAGAGATGTGTGGAAAGAATTAGATTGTAGATTGAAGGATCACACGTGAGTAGGGCTTGTATTAGCGGTTTGTTGGGGAAGTGACTGGGCGTATAGCATGGTTGGGATCAGTCATAAGAGCTTTGTTGGGAGTGAGTGGTCAAAATAAAGCATGGTTTATTGAGAGTGAAGATCTACTGGGAGTTTGTTTGGAATGATGGAGCAAAGGATACTTGGGGCTAATCAGAGGAGGTACAATTTATGTGAGATTCATCTGAATAATGGTGGTAGCATGACAATCCGGTGAAATTAAGGTGGTAACAAGAAATGTGAGGAAGTGATTGCACCCTAGGTGTAAGTCTGCATAGTAGGAATAATCGGTAGAGTTTATTCTCCAGCAACTAATAAGTTTCTTTTAGGATGTAAAAGTCGTAGCGATGTGTTGGGAAGAATTCAGATGTTTATATAAGTGACAGGGTTATTTGTCATTCGACAAACTATTTCAATCATTTGTGTAACCATTATTTTCAGACATTTGTACCATGGGTTTTTATAGTAACTCCCATTCTGGAGCGGAGGTTGAAAATATCATTATCCTATATTGTGCCTAGTTTCCGTTAGAGCATAGGCTATGAGTTCCAACAAGATATTGATCTTTTCAACAAGTTCAATGCATTGTCGGTAATGGGAACCAAAATCATACTGGACAGGCTTCTCCATGAAACGTGCTCCATCAAGTTGCGTGCACGCTGGCACGCAGACAAAATGTGATCACCAGCGCTATTGTTCATCCGGTATCACAAGCAGATTCTTCATGCAACAGAAAATTGCATGGGTGAAAATATCATTTGCTAATGAAATTGTCGTGTTATTAAGTATTGTAACATTGAAAATCATAAACCATGGTAGCAAGCTTGACTACGGTCATAGAATGCTTCAGACAGTTTGCAAACACCTATGGAGATCTGGTTTGGGGTTCCAGGACATAAAGCACCCCCCTTTCCCAGTTGAAAATTCGTCGCGCTGGCACTGCAGCTGCAAGGACTATTTACATGCAGGAGTGGTAGTGCAGGCATCGTAGCATTCACAGAGAAGCCTGACTTGAGATTTGATTGGTAGTCATTGCTATTGTTTGCGGGCTACCTCGTGATAATTGCAAATGAGTTTGTGTTGGGAATAATTGCGATGTTTATAAGAGTGACAAACGGATTTGATTGGTAGTCATTGCTACTGTTCGCAAGCTGCCTCATGATAATTGCGTCACCTTCAACCACAAATTCTCTCTAGTTGCAACCATAAAATCACTATGCTCGCAACTTAACTTTAGGACATTGCTGGGCGTGCATTTTCTGTCCATCAGCAAAGTGCTGGCTCGTGGGTAATGATGCAGCTATTGCTAGAGCCAGTACTACAAATTCCTATATTCTTTTCTATGTTTGACCTGAGTGAAGTTGATCCGGAACATCAAGTGCTCTGTGCCAATCCTCTCAGCAAGCCTCTGCATGAATATACAGACAGGAGCGCAGCATGAGCGCGCCTCAAACTGAAGTCTATCACTCAAGGAGCGCACTGGAATAAACTTCAGAATCTTTGTGCGCTGACAGCTTGTACAGTTGTCTTAGGCACGCCTATAATGGCATCACCATTGTTACATAACTTATCAAATAAAATGTCATGTCATTTTGTTAAATGCATTCGATAGTTACCTAATGGGAATTTTGCCCTCCGTGGTCGATGACAAAGAACCTCACACTGACACATGGCATCTGCTGCCACCGAATTAAAGGTCTGATATGCAGATTTACGACGGAGTAGTGAAGTGTGTGTAAGCCAGTATCCAGCTTAATGCAGGTAAGTTATTTCCTGCGTACCCGCAAAATTTTACTGCATGTTCGCCATGATAAACCACCAGAGAGAGAGAGAGATAGAGAGAGGACGATCGTTGGTCAGCTACCGCAACAGCTGTGTAGTTCACGGTGTGGAATGTCTAACGCAGCTGCGACCTCCATTTTGATCCTACAGCTTTCGCTAATCTGATTGGTTCAGAAGTCTACATTTCCGGGAGTAAAAGCACTTTCCTGCGCATCAAGCTCTGCTTCTTTTCTGGCATTGGACTATAGAATTTTCACATGTACGAGAAAAAATTGCCCTGTTCACGACAGTATTGTGGAAGGAGGAGCGCTATGAGAAACATCAAGGAGCGCGCTAAATACGCGCCTCGAACTTTTTAGGAGCGTACGGAGGTGCACGAGCGCAATCACGCTCCTCTCATGCAGAGGCTTGTCTGAGGCCTGTGTTTGGGCTGAGTAGTCATTGTTGTAGCTCGTTGAATATTTTGTTATTTTTGTTTTCTAAATACTCAAGATTTTCTGACTTATATGTGAATTTTTTTTTCTACGGCCAAAATTTTTTGTATAATTGTTTGCTTTGTTTTGTTAAATCATCGTTTTTTGTATGTTTTTGTCTTTTGTCATCTGTTGTTTTTTGTTCCGATTTTTCTTGTTGTCAATGTACCGACCATCCCTTTCTAGGACAGCGACCATCTGGGTAGGGCTGAGTGTTGGGGGCCTGTAAAGCATGCTTCAATCCACAACCAGAATCTCAAGTGCTGGCGCCCAGATGGTTCCTGGATATCTGCATTGTTTGTTCCTGATGTTGGTTTCTTGTGCTGGTTTCTTGCTAGATTTTTTTTTTCAATTTCTTTCTTCTTAGATGGTAATCTGTTTGTGTTGAGAGGCAGATTATCTTTTCCCTGAAGTAGAGGGAGAGTTCACCAGATTCTCTGGAGTTTCAACTCCATCATCTCAATCCATCTGCATGTATCAGCATCGTTCGTGATAATTGTTGTATTTTGGTTCATTTACTCACCATAAACCCTCTAATTCCTACCCCCTTGTTTTAAATGCCCCTTTGAACAGAGAAATGCGTATTGCCTCCTACTAATTAATTCGGCTCTCTAATAAGCAGCTCTATTTGAATGTATGGAAAAATAAAGAAAAGAAACGATTTTTAGAGTGTCAGGTCTGCATTTCCCCGTGAAAAGTTCAGAAAGTTTTCGAAAAAGTGCAGGTATCTAATTCATTTTGTGATGCTGATTTTATGTTTCTTGTATTCTCTATTCGTTTCTGGGCCTGTTTTATTGTATTAAAAGTTTAAATGCATGCAAAGCTGAAACTTTTAGATCAATAGCTCCCTTTAATATATGCCTCCAACACAGAGGTGAAAAATAAAAAAAATGCCCTGGGTGTTAATAACTCAATTACTTACAGAAGGTGCTCTCAATACGGTAAAGTGTAAAATGAAACATTAGTCATTGATAATGTTTGCATGATTGCTTGTGAGCGTAGATCCATAATGAAGCTACATCATCAAGTGGAGTTGCCTGGCCTGCCAAGATTGATGTTATGTCAGCAAATCAGGATATCACGTAGATAATCATGTTAGTTATTTTGTAGTCTTGTCTCCATTGGAAACCATACCTTGTGGTTAGATGCAGCTCTTCGCAGGTGGCAATCACTATGCAGCAATTTCAAGAGATATAAAATGAAACTCAGCTCAAGTACAGAGCAATAAAAGAAAATATGCACACATTGTGTTACTTTTTGTGAAGTCGCCATTACGGAAGTAATCACTATGCGTGTAGGAGTAAAATGAACTCGTAGTAATTTCAATGAGATTCATTCATTTCTAAAAATTTCGGACAAAAAAGGTTTCTGGGCTAGGGCTTGACCAAAACTCTTTTTGTCCAGAATTTTTTGTATGCTGAAATTTTAAAGTGCCGAAATTTAAAAATGATGTAAAATCTGCAAAATTTAGAAAAGAAGGAAAACCGTCACAAGCCCTGTCTGCATATTGCTGTAAAAACCTAGGCTGCAGTCACGTTCCTCCTGCAGAAGTTTCATACTTCCGATGAAAATCAAAATTTTCTAAGGAAACCCATTTCACCGTCAAGAACACGAGAAAGTCACTTGAAGTATATAGTCCCAGTTTCAGGAAATGGCTCCCTTAAATTGACATCTTGCAGGGTTTGTATTAATTTTTGAAGAGCCTAAAATAGGTGAAAAACCGCCGAAATTTTTGTCCAAAATGACCTGATTTTTGTCTGATAGTTTTTTGCTAAAAGTTTTTTGTACGAAAATTTAAAATGACAAAGTTTTTGTTCTTAATGTACAAAACTTGTAACAGCAGTTCGCAACTGATAAATAGAATAAAATCAGTGTCGCTGAATTGTATTCAGTAATTGTCTTATGTTAATTACACTGTTTTTGGTTGCATTAATTCATTATAGTTGCTCTATTATTATTATTATTTGATGTTTTCCAGTGATTAATTACCCTGACCGTTGGAAGTGGAAGTGTTACCCAGGTTATGGATTCTCAAGCAAATGGATGATATTCATTGAAGACTTATTACCCCCTGAGTCATGTATTGAGCGTTGTCATTACATTTCAAAATACCAGGATGGCCGCATTATTGGTGCCACTTATGGTGTGGATTCGGATTGCCGCTGCATGGCTGAGGTGACTGACTGGCAAAAGAATCTTGGGTGGGAGGCATGCCTGCTACTAAAGAGTATGTATGCATTGTATTTTTAGGCACAGATACTATATTTTTATGCACTATCATCTCCTTCTGTTCGTAAATGAGCCATTTTTATAGTGTTCTTCCCACGTTATTTATTTACATATAGTTTTTTTCGTTGTGTTTTCCTCGTATGTGTGTGATTCCCATGTGTGCAAGTGCGTGTCGTAATGTTTCACTAGTTTTTGTGGGCAAGTTTTGTATTTCTCCGGTTGAGTCAACCTTTTGGATAGGGCTGAGTGTTGGGCGCCAGTAAAACATGTTTAAGGTCACAGCTGGAGTCCCAAGTTCCAGCATCCAGAGGGTTGACTACACTTTACCTGTCAGCAGAAGTCACCCCTGCTCATAACGATTTGTGTTTCGATTATTGCAATTTCTTGGTTGGTTTTCCTCTCCTTGTCGTTGGCAGTTTGCATTCTCTCTGTAACAAGGGAGAGTTTCTTTCTAGGGAATTACTCTCCAGAGTTTGTTGCTTTGCCTGAAATGAGCTGCTTTCAGGAATGTTGCTCATCATTCATGTCACGTTTATGGTTCATCATCATTCAAAGCCATCACCTCAATGGTAGCGTCCTTGTATTGAGATTTGCTCTTTACAGCACTGATTATCCGATCTATTCTGTTGTGCCTCCTCATTTGCATGATATATCGTACTTTCTTCCAACTTGATATTACAAGCAATCTGTTGAGTTAGCTGCAGTTTTGAACTCATCAGTATGGCTTTGGTCTGATAAGGCAAATTGTCTGCTTTGCTCATCGCTCTTCTGTGTGAGTCTTCAAACGCTGTAAGAAAGGACTGCAGCCAGTTCAGTGGCTAGAGTTATCTCGTAGGATTATCAAAAATACTATTAAGTTTGATAGATAATCTAGTGTCATAATATAAAAGTGTGGTGTTGTGCTCAGGGGCACACACCCTCTTGTGTAGAGAGATATACAGGAACTACATGGTTTAATCTGACAAAGACACACCAGTAGATCTACATGATGCTTCTTTGACTCAACTCAAGACTACACTGATACATGTGATAAACCCGTAGATTTCTCATAACTCAGATTACTCAACTACTAAAGACAAGTACAGACGATTCACAACTATTGATCACTCCATCAAATATAGATACTAGACAGTGCTGACAAGTACAAGAATGCAGGAAAACACTAGTAACAACTTACATTAGATTGACTGGGCAATATACAGACACACTATCAGTTCACAAGTTCAATATTAACAATTGTTAGACATTTACCTAACAGTATGAAAAAACATGAACAAACTGTACCTAGCAACATAACTTGTGGGACATGTACCATATATGCCCAAAACATGTTCATTTTACATCTCTGACGTTCCCCCCCCCCACAACAATAAGTAACCAACTGATATCACGCTCCACAGTGCCATTCAATGTTTTTCATTAAGTCCCTATTAAACAAAACACAGTTTCTTGATACAATCATCTACATCTGTCACTTCCTGGGCAACAGCATTTCAGAGTTCGTGATAGCTTTATCAGCAGCATAAATTCAACTAATCTCCTGATAAATCCATCCTCTCCACTCCCCTTCTTCCTCAGTTTACCAGGGGTGCCAAGTGTCAGAATAACTTCACTTGTGGCACATGAACCATACATGGACAAAACATATTCACTCTAGATCTCTTAGACTAGCTTCAAGGATCCGCCTTTATTTCTAAAGTTTGCACATTTTGTATTGATTTTACTACAAGTATGAACAGTACTGTGCTAGTCATCACCAGATTTCTATTAAATCTTAACAAAATTAAATTTGTCTAATCATGATAATTATTCATTTTCTGTTTCTTGCTTGTCTTGCAGATCAATACCCAGTTTTTCCAGATCAGTTTGTGTACAGCTCAGCAGGAAAACCTCGTGACAAAGATTGCGTCAACTTCGGTGCTACGCATGATTCAGAATGGCGGTATTGCTTTATTTGCTGGGACAGAGGTTATCTTGACCCTGGCATAGTTTATGCAAATGATGGTGAGTAGCAATGCTAAATGGGCCTCTCTTAAAAGGCATCCTGTCATAAAAGGAGCCCTCTTTGTTTCTTAATAGCAACCAGTTATGGGTCATATCTTTTTTGACATACAAGGTCTTTTTTGGCACTGTATTGTGATCAATTCATTATCTGTGGTTAGTGCTAGCCTACATATCACTATATGTTAGGCTAAAAAAACTTACCATTTTATGAAAACGTTGAAAATTCCGCCCTAAAGCCAATGTATATCAATAAAAACACATTTCTGTAGCCAAGCTTCCCTGTCTTCTCTCTCCATTGGGAAGGGAGCTTCTCTGTAACTGGTCACGTGACTGTTACAATGATTGAAGTTGGTATCATGGCAAAGAGAGCTGTGAATAACGCCAACTATCGTTAAGCATGAAAGCCCTCAATGCAAAGGATCTTCTACCTGTTTCTGACAATTGTGAGATTTGCACCATTACTCATCTGTAGCTGCTCCAACGGTAAGCATTTTCAACTGCAACCAACGTACTGGCGACGAAGTCAATAGCTAGCTGCATCTCGTTTCCTGTATAGAATAACACAGTCCGTCTACAGCCTTCTCCACACAGCGACTCTCATCTGATGTACAACTGCAGTCTGCTTGATTATGCACTTAGTGGGTGAAAGACGTTACAATTTTTTGGACTACGATTCAAATCTATTTCGTGTACTGAAATAGACTAATTAATGCATGTTTGTACGTTTCTGTTTGGAGATTCCCCAACTTAATGGCTAGAAGGAGGTACTTCACGCCGAGGATAAAGCAACATTATAAGTTACTTCTGTTGTATGGGCTCACGTGCAGCTGACCTGGATATCCCCAATCGTGCAAAACAATAATGAAAACTTGGCTTGTGTATTGGTCATTCCAAGTTCGAAATCTAATCCATTTCAGGCGTGCACAGCCAAAATAAACTGTCAAAGAAACGGGACTGATCTCCCTATTTTGCCTCCAACTCATATGCTTGCTCAGTTGACGATGATGGTCATGGATGAAGAATGATGGTGAAAGACAGTTCGGAGGAAAGGATATTGTAAGTTATTTTGCTGCTTTTCAGAGGAGCAACAAGCTAGCAATTCTCTTTCGTCGACTGTTGGGCCCGGTGACTACGGAAAACAATAATGCCTACTTATATACGTAAGTGCATAAATTAACATTCATAATGCACCCGCCATTGCTGTCCAGTTTTGCATTTTGACATTTAGTTTGATTTTATTTGACCTAAGCACTCCAGTGCTTCAAAAAAAGTGAAAACAGACTCCGTCTCCGTTATTTATGTTCTTTAAGATAAAGTTAAGTTGATTTTTTTGTTGGAGGATCCCTTTAAGAAAAGCTCGTGTGTGCCACGATCAGCGTTCTTTTTTGCATTCTCTACCATCCAGTTATATAGGGTATAAACAGACCGCCGACGATACCTTAAGACTGAATATAGAGATTTAGGAATTACCGCATTGGGCAGTAGGTTTGCTTGTCTGCGATCCTTCCCCTGCCAGGTCAAAGTTCTATCGAAGAAATTAAACTGCCTTTCAAGTACCATAAAGCCATCATGATCCTATGGTAGCTGCCACCAATTCCTTTCCTAATATTTTTCATATTTTTGGTAGGCTCGACTCATTGTGGGAATGCAGCCATTTACTTATCCGCTGATTTGCCGGTAAACTTGATACCAATTTTCTCACTTGATGTCGGTTGCCAACAATGTTTGCACTCCAAAGGGAAAAGTTTCCCTCACCTTTGTCCTTTGTGTGTATGAATTAAGCAACAGAAAAGCAATGGCTAATACCCATACTGTGGTAGTAAGGTGTAGGTGCAGAATAGATACAAGCAAAGGCTTTTACAAAATTTGCTGACTGGTTGATAAAATGTTGCATGTCCAAATCGAGGAATTCCAATACAAGGTACGAGTTAAATTGTGAATGTAGTTAGCTGTCCTAAAGATATTTCCGAGCTTAACTTAAGGAGATCTATTTTTAAGAAAAGTTTTGGTGAGATTTTCGGCTTGAGTGGCCTGCTTTTCCAAGTGTAAATTTTAGTTGTTTGACTTTGTCCTGGTAAAAGTCACTCCAGTGTCACAATGCTGCATTGCGACAAAATGTGATCTAAGTTTGGATTATTACTTTTCTGGTGACTGTTTGTTTACATGGACTACAGCTGGTTATAATATCTTTATCTTGTTTGCTTCAGGCCCAATTGATGGCATGAGATGCGTATCTATTGCTAATCCTATTGAAAGTTCTCATTGGGAGAAGAATTATCTATGTGTTCCAGAAAATTCGCCATATTTTTTCTGGATGGCATTTGCGGGACCACCAGAAAATCTCCCCTGCTTGCAGTTGTTGAACAGCAGGGACCCAATTTCACAGAAGTATTATCTCTGCAATGGGCATGGTAAGTATGAACAGGTGCTATATCGAAAGGTGTTACACCATCTGTTGGACTTGCAGTTTTAAATTGCAAAGAATTCTATTAAGTTGATTTTATTGTACGATACTCCTTCCTTCTTAGCTTTGAATTGAATGCAAGATTAGGCTTTTTAGACTAATTGATAGAAAATTTTGTTTAAATTTTCATACTTATCCAAAGAATAAAAGCTACTAGGTTATGTCCATAATGCCTTTCTTGAAAGTCAGTGCTTCAGAATAGAACAACGTCCTTTTACATCGCGGGTCATAGATTCATGTCCCATATTTGTTAAACTAGTTAGGTCGTACGTTAAACTAGTTTTTCTCCTATTTCCACTAGTTTTTGCCATTTTCGTGGAGGGGGATGGATACCCCATCTTGAAAATAATACTTCTTCTACGGCTATTGAGTTAATTTTTGGTACACCCCAGAAGGGATCTAACAAAGGTTACATGCCAATTTCAGTCAAATTTGGGTGTCCGGTTTTCTGTTTAGGGAGCCGGAACAGTATCCGGACACTACTATACTGCAAGTGCATGAAAAACACATTGGTTAGGGCTAGCTGTTTTGACACTTCCTGATACTCAATACTATTGAAACTTGGAAGAAAGATAGATAATATCAAGTTGAATTTTAAAATTTGAAGCAAGCAAAGGGTGATTGGGATGTTTTACCAGTCTTTACATTAAAAAACATCGAGTAAATTTGGTGATGTTTGGGTATGTGAAATAGCCCGGCGTTAATCGAAATGTCACCAAACTTGGCAGACGTTTTGAGGCTGTTAGGAACAGCGTTCTTGCCAACTTTGAAGATGTAGGAGTAGATCAACGAAAAACCTTTTGACCAATGGAATTGCTCAAAAATGCTTGTCAGGCATAGGCCCATATCTCAAGTTCTAAAAATGCTACGACAGCGATTTAGTGCAAAAAGGTCCCCCAAAGGATTTTAGAAATGAATAACTGACGCGACTGGGCTGCGCTGGAAAAAAATTTCAATCACGGGGGTGTACACCACCCCCAACCCTAATTATCGACAAAGGGTTAAGAAGCCTTTTTCTAAGATTCTGTTTTGGAGTTGCATGAGCAAGGTGCAATAAACCTCCATAAAATTTCAGTGAAATCGAACTAATTTACGGAATTGCCTTTGCATGATGCGTTGATTACTCCAACATAATTTTTTTTGCGTTTTCTAGTGCATATGTCGAAAGAACAAGGGTGCAATTTTGTAGATGGTGGAGGCGTGTCTAGTATGAGCAACTTGGGACCACCTGTAACAATTACTACTGAACAAGCATGTCTTCAGTATTGTTATGAACGCAAGGTACTGCTAAATAAACGGGTTGATGGTGTACAATTTGGTGATAACAAATGTCATTGTGTGAGAGAATTGCAGAAGTGGGTGGCATCGAGTGGGAGAAAAACATGCTCGCTTTTTTCAGGTATGTATTTCATGTATATCATGTATCTAATTTCCTTTTGATGTGCCTGAGTGGGGTGAAAATGGTTCATTAGTATCACCAATGGCCATGGAACCATTTCCTATGGATTGTAGTTCTATTGTATGGAAAATGTTGGACAGGTAGGAACAAAACCTAGAGCCTTTGAAGTTGTTAATCTCTTTGCCATATTCAAACTAACCAAGGAAAGTAAAAGTTGGAAAATCATTCAGGACCAGGATTGTGCTGTTTTGTTGAGCTTTGTAATTCCTGAGTGTTTGAAGTTTCATCTGCAAGTTCAAGATTTTGAAAAGTGAATTCTGTATGGCAAAATACGATCCGTATTTGCCTTAAAAGCCATTATTTAGTAGACAACATGTTTGAGGATCCCATATGCAGCAGGGAACAGGACAAGCAGAATGAGAGTAGTTAATTTTTCGAGAATAGTACGATAGGTAGGAAAAACCTTGATCAATTTGATGATGATTATTGGGACCCTGAAGCTGTAAATGAAACTTCTGGCAAATTCGCACCGGTAACCACCCTTTTATGAGAAAGGGCCATGTTGAGATATTTGTATCCATTCAGGAGTGATTATTTCATAGAATGCACATTTTCTACGAACTGTTGGAGATCGCTCTGAGTAGCTTAGCGGGTATGCTGAGATATTATTGAAAAATAGTGTCTTTCTAGTGGCTAAGCGAGCATTCCAAAATATCTGTAAATCTATTCACATAAAATTATCGATGTAAAAACGAACTGTAACTATACCTTATATCTAAACAATTGAGTCTACGTCAAAAATCTTAAATGGCCCTGGTATCTTCGCCACTTGCCCTCTGTTCGCATTAGTGTGACAAGCGAGCGGCGAAGCCAGCGAGTAATTGTTGCTGGTCCTGTGTGTTGTGCAAGGTGGTTTTTGCTCTTACACTTCAGGCCACAGAAAGTAGAAGTTTCGGTATGCGTAGAATGGCTTGAATCTGGCTTTGGATTTCTTATGACGGCTACAGTCAATTAATCACAAGAAAAGTTAGGACCAGCTGTGGGATATCAACGGTGATCAGTCATTACTGCAAGAACCACAATCCTGACCTACGAAGCATCATCCTAAAATTCATGAACAGCTTTTGACAATCCCAGACTTTATTTTTTGCACGGTACTCAACAACCATTCTGCACTCTATTTGATACCTCAGTCTCTTCTTTAAACAGCAAGCAGCATTGCAGGATTTTGGCAAACAAAACCGTTTAATCAAATCAGCTCATGTTCGCACCATCTGGCAGAACAAATGAATCCACCCAGTATCAGTTAGGACATCATGGATTGCTGTCTGAGCGTTTGGTGTTGCATAAACATTGCGAGAGAAACGGGACAAGCCATGGAAACAAATATTTCTTGCTTGTTAGACGCAGTGCAGGAATGGTATGAAAATAAATTGCTGACTTGTGCTGCCGGTTGCAAAAAATAGAACAGATGCATTGCCATAAAGTTGATGTGCGCATCTATGCACAACGAAACTTTCCATGGCCTCATATGTGGCTTTTCGATTGCAAAGAAAAGGTTTTGTGGGGTGCTAATTGGGTAACATGCACACTTTTTACAGCTTTTTATAATATTATTAAAATGAACCTCATAGCAAACAGCGAAACCGTCAGTTTTCATCACTTACTCTTCTTCCGGTCTTTCACATCAGCATGAAGCTTGGCCCCCAACACCACCGAGCCTACTCATTGTCAATATTATACTCACAGTACTACATTTAGTGCTGGAGAGCTATGGTACATGTTCACTGCTGTGCATTAAAATGCAGTTCAAAATTGTTACAGGACCTAAGTTTTTTATTGCATAAGGCGACACACCTTTCCTGCTTCTTCTGTTATTTCAATATTATTGTTGTCTTTATGTCAACTTTATAGCAAAATGCTTGAGCAGACGTTCACAATGTCTATTACGTTTACAGAGAAGTCTCTATTCACTTTATAGAAAGCTTTCAACTTGTGCAAGTTATCACTATGACACTTGGTGTCACAGTGATAAGCCGAATCCCGTGTGCGTGATCACATGTTCTCTTGTGTGTGTTATTTTTGAGTTGTTTGGAGTTGTTGTGTTGTCGATGACCCACCAGTATTAACTTCCAGTTAGTGCTTCATCAAAACGTTTTTTTTTGTCACCTTAGGGTATGTCACAGAAGTAATGTTTATGAATTACTAAATTTTTGTCAAACCTGGTGTCCATCATGGGATAGGGAGGGCGACTTGTGGAGATCATGGTGGATAGTGCTTCCGACGCAGCAGATGTAGCCAGGGGTGGATTCAGAGAAAAACCTGACTTTTGCAAAAACTTTCTCAATAGTGGAACTCTACAGAAGCTGAGCAGGCCTAAAAACAATGATTGTTGGTTGAACTATTTGGCATGTATGGAATCTTCTGTAACCAAATACGCCTTTCATTGATCCCTCTTGATGTTAAAACGTAGTTCCGTAGACTCTGCATCTGATAAATGAAGTAAACGTCAGCCCATTGGTCACATCTAACCTCCTGCTGCCGATTCAGACCCGCTGCAAATGTACATGACTAGTAGCACTCAAGCTATTCTTTTATTACAGTTACTGCTTGATTGACATTATGTGTTTAACTCTGCTTCGTCATTTGATCACCATGCAGACGTAAAGGAGGTTGATGTCCCTTTAGCTCTCTCAAGAAAAATTTGCATTGCGTCCAAGCTCTGAGTCAGAGAAAATGAGGAACGAAAAAAATTTTTAAATTTGTGTCTATTGCATTGTACTGTGGTTGCAATTATCTGGAAGGCACATGGAAGATATTAGTTTTTCAACAGCCATCAGCAGCAAACTCAAAGCTGTAGCAATATTAAAGGAAAACTCTGACCCAAAACTAATTTATCCTAGTTTGAATGATAGAACGATCCTTTGACAGTTTTTTAGTTCTATTTTACTGTGTGGAAGACATGCAGAAAGTTGTTGTTTTGCTATCAGCGTACCACCCTACACTTCGGCAGCCATTAATTGGTTCTTCTCGCTGTTTCTAGCCACAATTCAAACAGCCGACATAAAAACACATTAGAACTTCAACACATTTTTTGTGCTTGGCATCAATAGATTAGCTGGTTGTCATGGAAACGCGTCAATGACATGCCAATCTCAGCTGTCCATCATGCAGCAGATCTCACAGATTGGGCTTCTTTTTAGGCTGCTTGCAGTGTTTCTTTTTAATCAGTGGGGATCAACTTGTTTTGGGGTCAGAGTTTTCCTTGGCCAAACTCTGATGGCCAGAGTTACAATATAGGGGTATTTTGTTCCTTAAAGTATGGTACTTCAGTTACTTTTCTTGACTTGCAGACAGTACTCCATGTCTGTCAAGCAACCAGTTTTGCAACTAAAGCCTTCCTTAGAATAAATGTGTTATTGCTTGTTTGAGATTTTCCTGCATTTCTTTGAGTTCAACCAGTGCACTGCAGTTCAACAGTTCTCCCCAAAGTAGGCCTACAATCGTGCCCAAAATATATTGGCACAAACATGATATATATAATATATGTGCGCTTTGAATGGTATCTCTGTTATACTTCGAGGTACTTCATGGCCCCGTTTCCCTCAGAACAATGTTGCTGGAGGCTAGTACATTATGGAACACTATATGACATACCCATGATGGATGCACATGCATAAGCGGTCATGCAAAACATAGTTCCTACCAAGATCAACATTGTTTTGGGGCAAAGGGCACAAGAAAGGTAGCGAAAAGTGCTCTACACATGATGGCAGTTAGTTGTAGTACCTATAAATGGACATACAGTAATGCTTGTGCCAATAGTTTTGGCCGCGATTGTCTGAATTTTGAGAAAAAAATCAGTGACAGGAATGAACAGAGAAAATATCCTGTAACCATATTTTGGGGAAAAGGGCACAAAGCGCTATGAAATATACACTAATTCACAGTTGTGTCAATAGTTTTGGCCATGATGGCCCTGAGATTTCCTTGAGATTTTCAGGGAACTTTCTGTGACTCCGAGACACTCTGAATTTCTCAATGGTAGATACCTTCGAGCACTGGTATTGATTCTTGCGCTGACTCAGTGCAATTGTAGCTTTAACTTTTGATTTCTCCTGAACGAAGGGAAATGTGTTCTACTTTTCAACTTTCTCCTCAATTCTCGAAATGATCTACTTGCATAATATTTATTTGTCTTGTTCTTCCATCCATGTG
The DNA here is from genome assembly GCA_027575255.1 of Scolionema suvaense. Taxonomy (NCBI): domain Eukaryota; kingdom Metazoa; phylum Cnidaria; class Hydrozoa; order Limnomedusae; family Olindiidae; genus Scolionema; species Scolionema suvaense. The sequence goes on from JAOBRC010376459.1 coordinate 18,060, forward strand.
TTGCTAATTTACTTCTTCATTTTGATAAAGGATCTTTCCAGCGATTCAAAGGCTGCAATTTTGAAGATGGCGATGGAAGTGGACTGGGTGAAATTTCGGTGGCATTTGTTGAGAGCAATGAGGCTTGTGCATTGTTGTGCTTTGAGAAGTCCATGTATGAAGACCCACGCATTAATGGGGCTACAAGATCACCAAGTGATGGTAATTGCTACTGTGAGTTTGGCATGAATGGAATCGTGGATAGTACTAGCTTCCAAACTTGCATGTTCAGAGATGGTTAGTATTAGGTTTTGTGAATCATATTACCCTGCCAAATATAGGTACTTATAAGTACATTAGATATTTTTAAATCGTATAAAATCGTAGACCTTGATGATGTAATAGAAACAATCATGAATCACTGTAAATTGTTGACTTATCGTCAATGAACTGTCTCAGATTTTGTACCTTGTTGTGGTAGAATTCGATACCTTATTGACCTTGTACCAAAGAATCGTGATAGAGTTTTTTTGTGATATGTGTCTTCTTCTCTTGCATATTGAATGTGTTTTATTCTCTATACCATGTGCAGCTTTATGAAAGTTTGTTTTGCTTGATAGGTTTATTCTTGTACAAAATTATTACCTGTCCTCCCTACTCTTTCATTAATTATTAAGAATCTTTCTCTATATGTTGGTGATGTCAATAATGTTGGATTAACAACTCTTTTTCAGGAAACTTGCTTGAAGAAAAAGATTTGATCATCGAGAGTATGACCAAAGATGATCCTCGTCTGTTAAATCTAGCTGAAGTGCATGTTCGGTTTAACTACAAAAGGACACGCTGGTCACCTCTTCTCTTGGACAAAGGTCGGGCGGAATTCCGCAACATGGCCAATTTAATAGAGCGACGGGTAAGGATTCCTTTTTGCACAGATACGAAAAACTCCTGGATATCAACCAGGAAATATAAATATTGACAATGTTGCGGGCGCCATAACGGCACAAAAAGCCCATGTTTGATATTGTTAATGTCAATTCGTTCTCTGCTTATTGCTTCACTATCACTCAGTGCTAGGTTTACCTGAGTCCCTACTCATCTTAGCCTTTAGGGATTTTGAGCTTACCAGCAGCAGCCAGGAGGATTTGAACCTCAACCTTGTGTGCACAAGGCGACCACGCCACCACTAAGCTATTCCAGAGCCCTAAAGTTTAAAGCAGATATTAGCTGGTCATTCCTATGAGTGTAGCTACTCTGTGGTAGCCATGGGTGATGTCTTGCCCATAGCCTGTTCCAAGATTGTTTTAGGTCTGTGTTTTTGTTACATTTGATGGCCAATATTCAAACATATCTTGAATTGTAATTGTGTTTTTTGTAAGTATTACTCCAGAATGAGTGCAGAACTGCTGGATGTTATCAAGTAGGGCATATCTCTCAGATGTTATGTCATGGTCTGCACACTGCCCGAGTTGCCAAATACGACGAAAGCATGCACTTCTTGTGAGGAAGAATGCAGTTGAGCCTGTGTGGAAAGTTACTTTTCGAATGACTCTTTTAACTGTTTTCAGTGCTGATCTAATTTTTTTCAGAAATCTCATTTAAAAACTTTGTGGATTTCATGGTTACGTTTTGATGTTTGATCTTGAGGTCACTCTGTGTAACACTTTGATGTTCTCCTATCCAATTAAACAAAGTAACACTGGCACGCTTTTCTGTGTGTTGGTTGAGCTATATGAAGGTCATATAATTATATCACCTAGTTAAATTATAGGTCTGTTTGTTAGACATTTTCGTTCATACCTACCATTATTCAAAGCATTCCTCTGTTCTAGATGCGACACTTCTTTGATGTTTTGGGTAGCTTACATTC
>JAOBRC010376460.1:0-12597 GCA_027575255.1 Scolionema suvaense
ATTTACCCCCTTCGGCAACAAAAATTAGCTTAAACGATGTCTGAGGAAATTTTGGTAACACTTGTGAAGTTTCAGAATCAATGGATGAGTGGATCAGGAATTACAGTAGCTTTTTCACGAGGGGGGAGGGGGGTGGTACCACCCCCTCCCCTCCCCCTTGTCCCCGCGGACCGTTAAATATGTCACTTTACAGAGTTCGTCCTTATCATTTGCATATTAAAGAACATCATTGAAACACTTTACACCGAGATTTAAGTTTGTCTCCCTCACCACTTTAGTTCGCATCCAGTCATCAACCATGTTCGTCATGGACTTCAACAGTTTTGCTTCCTATACAAGTATGAAACAACAATCGTGTACAACACATATAATACAAAAGATGGTACTATCAGGGACGCAAAAAAGCAGCACATTGACAATCTGAGGAACTGAGCCTTCATTTAAGTAAGTAATACACACACCTCCTAGCCGGCCGCAAAAATGTGGCATCAAAATTAAAATACAAACCAACCAGAACAGTCGAGAATACAGAGCAATAATATGACTAAAAGGAGCAAAATGAGATAGAGAATCTTGATGACACCTGTTAAGCTGAACCAAATGGCAACATTTAGGCATAAATTGCCACTCATCAAGATATCAACAGTTTTCCCAGATATGGTTCACAATATAATTGCTGTTGGCTCTCACACTCACACCAAAATCTACAACAAACTAATAAACCGTCCCTGAAATATTTTGAAAAAACACACTGAAAATAGACATTTGGTTGCAAATTGCCACCGGTATGCTGAGCCAGATTTTCCACAGATATGACACATATTTCATAACATTTTCGTGCTTCCCCTAAGATCCAGAATCAAATTTTCAAAAAAACAAGTCATATAATTAGTGGACTCCTGCAAACGTAATTGAGAATCTCTGCATCAGATCCAAGAAGAGAATAGCATGTTAGTCATAAGATTTGCACCACAAATCACAAAAACGTAATGAAGTGTTCTTGAAACATTATGAAAAACCCTAAAATGGCCATTATTGACATAAATTGCCACTTGCATGCTGAAGAACAACATATTCTCAAGATATAAAGCATGGGTCATAACATATGCTTTGTTAAGATCCACAACAAATGGGAAAAGATAAACCATTGCTAACACATTTGGACAAAACCTGAAAAGAGCCACTTTCTGACGCAAAAATTACCACCCACAAGCCAAACGAGATTGTCCGGAGACATGGCAAATAGTTCATAACATGTGTACGGTTGCCTCAAATATTCGCACCAAAAATAACAATAAAACAGATCAACCGTTCACAACACACATAGAAAAAACCCTAGAAAAGCACCATTTTCAAACGTAAATTGCCACCCACAAGCCAAACGTGACTTTCAGAAAACATGGCACCTAGCTCAAAACATGCTCAGAGTTGCCCCTAATACTTACACCAAAAATGACAAGAATCGGATGAACAGTTTTTAACTTATTGGGAAAAATCATGAAAAACACAATTTATTGGCCTAAATTGCCACCTGCAAGCCAAACGGGATTATCCGGAGACATGGCAAAGGGTTCATAACATTCGTACAGTTGGCTCAAATATTCACACCAAAAATAACAACAATCATATTAACCGTTCATGACACGCATGGAAAAACCTTCAAAATTGCCATTTTTGGACTAAATTACCAACCGCAAGCCAAACGAGATAGTCAAGAGACATGAAATATGTTTCAAAACATGTGTAGAAATACCCCTAATATTCACACCAAAAGTGACAAGAATCGGACAAACAGTTTTTGACTTATTTGGAAAAAAACATGAAAAACGCCTTTTTTGGACGCGTATAAATTGCCACCTGCAAGCCGAACGATAGTTTTCCCAGATGTGACACCTGGTCTACAACATAACTACTATTGCCCAGTAGTTTCACATAGAAAACACAAAAAAGTAGTGAACAGATTTTGAAATATTCTTAAAAAACCCTAAAAATGGCCATTTTCAGGCATAAATTGCCACCTGCAAGCCGAACAAATCTTTTTTTCCAAATTCCGGCTCCATCACTTTTCGTCAATTACGGATTGTTCCCGACGCACCAAATTTCAAAAAAATTCATAGAGCGGTTATCCGGGAAAATGCGTTGGTGACGGACAGACAGAAGGACGGACAGGCATCATTTTATAGGACTCTTCCGCTGAAGCGGGAGTCCAATAATGAACCATTCTGGACATATTCTGAAAAGACCCCTGAAAATAGCCATTTCTAACTATTTGTGAACATAAAAATGGCCACACTCAAGGCGGGAGATTTCCTGGACATGTCCCATGACCCATCGCATTGCTTGTATTGCCCCTAAGATTTTCAATAAAAAAGACAAAAAAACAAATGACGATTTCTGGAAGCAATTTGAACGATCTAAAACCAGCCATTAATTGTCACTCAGTAACTAAACAAGAGTTTTCCCGGGTATGACACATGGTCCATAACATAACTACTATTCCTCGGAAGATTCACAACAAAACTTACAAAAAGTTTTGAAAAAAGCCCTAAAAACCACCTGCAATCCGAACAATATTTTTTCAGAAAATCTGGCTCCACAGTTACGTTTTGATTATTGATCTTGAACTTCACCTCAAATCTAGGAGAAGTTATCCGGGAAAACGCGTCGGCGATGGACGAAAGGAAGGACGGAGAGAAGGACAGAACCCATGTTATAGGACTCTTCTGCATAGAGGGAGTGCAAAAACCTGGCGTTAACTCAACATAAAAATAAGCTCAGATTCACTTGCAGACAGTGTGCATCTGATGCTTTTTATATTAGTATGCATCAGGTAGCTTTTGTGTATACACGGACAAGAGCGTGTAGTAGAATTTTATTCACTGATGACGCCACAAGATGCAACAAATTATGTCTGAAAGGAAAAGTGTTTCCTTCTTTCTTTAGATCATTTCGAGTTTTGTGGTTCCTAGGTAAAGCAGGTTCCAAGATGTGGACTCTTCCAGTCTCTAATATTAGGCTTTTGTTTCCAAGAAAGTAGTTTGCAAGAGTTATATGATACAAGAACCAAAAGACTGCTTTGACCGAGGTAGAAATATTTGTGTGAGTTCCACACTGACAAAATTGTACAGGGTAATTCACTTGCTAGCAAAATGCAGCCTTACAAACAATCAAATGAAAGCTAACTTCGAGAGCCTCCTTGAAGTTAAATAACGTACCGGAGACTTTTCAATCAATGTTGTCAGTATGGTGAGATAGACTTTCCTCATATCGCCGTGCATAGCAACGACACGAGTCTTTGCCAACTCCAATGACTCAATGAGAAGATCAGTGAGACCTACCGATGAAAGATAACATGAATGAACAACCAGTTTGATATTCTGGAATTTGCAGTGCATAAATTGGCAACACTTTTTTTTTTATTTTACACTGTTATCTTAAGTACCACACTTACAACGACAAACTATAAACAAAAGGGGGAACTATAAAAACAAATAGTACGCAGAAATAAAACAATGACATTTAATGCCAAGTGTGGTGCTAACTAGACAAGCTGCAGTTTCACATGGGGACAAGCAGTGCACTACAAAATCATCGCAATACAACGAAGTGTGTAGCAATAGCAATGAGAGCAATTAAAGTAAAGATTAGACGGCGGCTGCAACCTATATAAACGTAATCGTAACAAAAAGGACTTAAAGAGTTTAGCCAGGAAAGCAGTCTTTGGCAGCCACTGAGGGAGTCAGCACACACTCTTACTTCTATTTCAGTGATAAAATAAGACAGATTCAGATGGCTGGTAAGAGATCAATTTCATTGAACCATAATGTTTTCTTAGGGAAGCACTACAGATGTATTTAGTTGACAAATCATTTTCTGAAATTCACATTTACAATTAAAAATACTCATAAATAGATCGTGCAATTCTACTCACTAAAAATATAACTAAACGTTTGGTAATTCTCCTGATGACAAAAGAAATATTGAGTTGAAAGTATCCTCACTGATCAGCATGCAATGAAATAGGGCTACAAAGCAAAAAGCACAACCAAAATTTTCATGATTTGCACTGGGTGCTATGTAACTATTTTCAAGTACTGAACATGGTAGTAGAATGAACAGAAGAATATAAATTACGACATACCTGCACTTTCTCCACTCTGCCCACCCACGTGATCCTTCTGCATCTTTTGGATTGCTTTCATAAAATGGATCAAGAATCTGCAGAACAAAAACATCTTTACTGCAGGATGAACGTTTTACCCCCAAAACACGTGCGACTTGAGTCCTCCCATGGTCAATGCCAAATATTCTACGAAAACATCTACCTGTAAAACTGGCCATACCATAGCCAAATAGGAGTTTTCCCAAACATGAGCCATGAGTCACAACATTAGCTAAGATTCACACCAAAAAATACAAATAACCTAATGAAGAACTCCTGAAATAAGATGCAGATAGCCATTTTTCAGTATTAATTGCCACACAAAACCTGAACAAGAGTTTCCCCAGGTATGAAAGTTGGTCCACAGCACAACTACATGTGCTGGAAATGCTCACACCAAAAATTACGAAAAAGTAATGATTGGATCTGGAAACATTTTGAAAAAATCCCCAAAATGGCCACTTCTGGGTGTAAAATATCCCCTAATGCAATTTGAACAAAATATTTTTCAAAATTCCTGCTCAATCACTTTGTTTCAACTACTGATCTTGACCTTCATGTCCAAGTTCAGAAAAATCCCCCGAGCAGTTGTCCGGGAAACAGCATTGGTGGCGGACGGATTGAAATCATTATTGGACTCTTCCGTTAAAGTGGGAGTCTAGAAAAAGTTAACCTGATTAGAACAAACTATGCCATGAATGCCGTTGAATGAGAAGTACATCACTTCACAGGAATCATGCAGCCAGCCATGCGACAAACTATGATACAAATGTTCTTTGGAAGGGAAGAATATCATGTCACTCCTATTCCCCAAGCAAATTGAAACACAGCATTGTTTCGAAAAGTGTGTAAAAAAGATGGACAGAATCATAAACAACGTATTCCATGTTCTATGGCTCAGTACAGATGTGATAGTGGTACATCACTTTTTCTAGAGTTATGGGTCTTTGTATCAAAGAAAATAATAACAGAAAAAACCCAACTCACTTATCCAAGTATGTTGGGCTATTGGCACAAGAAGCCTTGAGTAGCATGACTGGGCCATACAGTGCTGTTGTTGACGTGGAACCAGATCTAAAACAGTATAATAGACGATTACTCAGATTGTAGAGAATCAGTGACGATACAAAGAAACTATAAAATTTGCATGTTGAGCAGTTAAGAACAAAATTATTTTTCACACACACTGAAATACTTCTCTTCCACGTCCTTTGGCATCAAGTCCACGAAAAAAAAACAAAGGTGTTCTAGGAGTTGCCTGTAGACACAAATGCACAAGGCACTATAATGACACCATTTTATAAAAGAAAAGGACAGCAAAGCAAAGAACCGGACAGGCAATAGTTAAAACCCCAAATTGGCTATTTTGGGATAGTTTTGCCGCATTCCAGTAAAATTGCCCCCGAAACAGAAAAAATTAGCTCCGCAACTTTGTTTCAATTGTGGATTTCCACCAGTATGCCAATAACATATCAGAAACACCTATTCGGTGGATGTTTCGGTGGACTGGCTGATGGCAAGATGGATACAGACATCATTTTACAGGAATCTCCATTAAAATGGAAGTACAGCAAGTGAGCAAACAAAAAAGCAACAAAGAAAAACAAAAGGTAACCTTTCATAGCTAAGAAGGCCATCATAGATTGTTGTCCCAATATTACTGTACAGGTTCTCCAACTCTGAATGCCCTTCACTTTTCTGTTGAGGTCCAGCAGCTGAAACAGCACATCAAAATAACAGCATGTCGAAATGCTATCATAAGTTGCTAATGAGTTAGCAACAAGTCATCATGAAAAATGCATCCAAATTTTACTAAAACATATACAGCCCTACAAGGAGGCTGAGCATAAGCATATGACAAAATGGTTCATCAGCATATCTGACAACACGAACACGTTATACAACCGAAAGAAACTTTCCGCTCGAACATTACAAAGCTACTCCAGCTTGACATTTCAACATGATCCTTATATAGTTGAACAAGTCTCTAAAGCCAAAAGTAAGTCAGATGTTTCAGCAGATCAAAAAGTAGTGCTACTGAAAGTAAGCTTCACAAACCACTTTCAATAGGAAATATTCCCATCAATTTCTGCAACAAGGTGTGAACAGCCTTGACAACCTGTTGGAAGATAATAATCGAAAATGAACAGGAACATTCCAAACATTCACATATGCTGTATCTGACATTTGACATTCAGCAGTTTGGCACAGTATCAATATCTCACGACTCATACTAGTTATATATTAGACTAATCCCAGAATTGGCCTTTCTCAACAATTTCCGCCATGTATTCAAGAAATCCTAAAATCGAATAGTTGGATAAAACTTTCACTCGTTGTTCCATTAATTGCAAGCCTCATCAATTAATAAAACTATTAGTGACAAACCATTGAAAGAACAGAAAGGTCTCATATTGTATGTGCTTTAAGTCGTTGATATCTGCATACCAGTAAATAAAATTCATACATCCACCACCGTGTCCATACAAGTAGGCGGTAAAAGGCTCAACGAGCCATTTACAACCATTCAAGTTGGCTACTTTCACAAAATTGAGAATAAACTTGCATGAAAACATAGGGAACTGACATAACATCAATCACCACTGACTACGACCAATAGCATAAGGCCGTCCTTAAAAAAATGTTTGTTTCCGGCTACCCGGTCATTAAAAATGAAAGTGGACCGGACGGCCGGAAAAACTTTTTTGGTTAAAAATGTGGACCGCCATGTAACCTTACCTTTTTTTCCCGCTTGACTTGAGGTATGGTAGCTGCAGTCAAACATTGGGCTTTACTGCAACAACTAGCGATCAAAGCCAGTACACTTTTGTCTTCTCTTAGACTGATAGCCGCCAGGCGCCGTTTAGCTAGATCTTTGCGAGCCTTGAGTCAACTGTTACGTCCGCCACCTCTATGCAATGCGTCCACTATTATTGCCGAGTCATTGTGGCCGAACTTACCAGTAGAATCTTAGCTTCTTACAGTATATCTACCATTGTAAATCGCGTGAACAAGGATGTCACATGTTTACAGAGGTTTAAAATGCGAAACGGATACAAATTCGACATAACTTACCACGCTGGATGTCAAATTCATATGCACAATCAGCGAAAGATCAAATGCCAATGCAGTGCAATGACACAATGAACGAGTTCAGTGAAGCAGCCCAGTATGAGTTTCGTGTTGCAGATTCTGGCCAGCATTTGACGCAGGCAGCAGTTCACGTGCCAGGGAACAGCATGTAGATGTGAAAGTTTGCGGAAAATAATGAAAAAAAAAGAAAATCCTTGTTTCTGGAGCTTCCGCCGGTTGGAAACTTTTTTTTCTCGTGAAATAGGACCGGGCGCGTAGCCGGAAACAGACATTTTTTTAAGGGCGGCCTAACGTGATCTGAATCTGCAAAGAAAATTCTTAGAGCTTCACCAGTCTACTTTCCCATGTATTGACTAACCTTTGTGTTCTGGCAGCCCATGCAACTGATGATTCCTCGCTGCAGCGGTTTGAAGACAGAAAGCACATCATTTTTGCTCTATATCAAGAAAAACGCAGCGAAGATTAAACTAGCTAAATAATAAAAAAAGTAAATAATATGGTTAATTCTTCAGAAAAAAACAACAATTTTGTTACGGAAAATGAACGACTAACAAATGCGTAACTTTGAAGACCTATCAAAAAGAAAAATCAATGCATACCCAAACCCAGGGCATATTCTAAAAGTGTAGGGCAGCATAAGAAATTTGTCTAACAGGGCACTTATGAAGTCAAATAGGGCACAAATTTGCATGCATAGTGCCCTGTTTTGAGGAAAAGAGCATAATACTTACTTCTGATTTTCTAAGCCATTCCACACGATACTCACACCCAAATTTAGGCAAAATACGGCCTGGAAACCCCCGGGTAAAACATACATAACTACTACAAAGCCAAGCAAAAAAATCCCCCATGTAAACAGCACGTTCCCACTTTATAAAATAAATAAAAGTACATCACACAGGGGCAAATGAAACGCCAGCCTTACCAGAACTGAACATAAATATGTCAAGATCTCCAGGGCCACCGATACATTCGCAAAATTTGCATTGGGTGTTTGGTCCTAAAAAAGACACAGGAGTTGATTAACTATGCAAAAAGCAGCATGAGATATGTAAAGCTCAGATGGATAAAAGGCACTCCTACACTTGCCAATGATACCTATCTGATCAGAACATAATTATGTATCTACAAATCAAAATAGTAACCATGCTTGCCAAACTTGTGAAACCTACTGTACCATAGTAAAACAAGTTGAACATAGTGAAATGTGACAGTGCACATGCCATGGATAAAATATACTTCAAATGAAACGAACGCTACTCACCAGCATTAAAAACAACTTATCCAACCACGAAACCCTGATTTCAGCATCTGGAAATGAGACAATATAGGATCCAACAATAATAGGTATGAGTTTGGTAAATAAGTGTTGAATCTTTTGATGACTTAGCAATCGTATAATAACTTAAGCCAGCTTGCATTGGGGATATGGAGAGTCCAGAATAGCAACTTTCAAAGCACGTATGCAACAGTATTCTCCTTTTTGCAAAAATACTATGTACATAGTCATAGCAAACTCCTAGAAAACAGCAAAGAACATTGACATTTGATGCCAGCACTTTCACCAATATCACATCAAGTGCGCATTGAGTAAAGATTGCAATTTTAAACTAAAACGAAAACAGTAACACTTGGTCCCTGATGACAGTAAAGCTTGATGAGTTTTATGCAGCTACTACATGACATCGGTCATTTAATTTACTTTTAGAGGAGATCTACAGCAACCTAACCACTGATATTAAGATGCTCTTTTCTAGTAATCAAATATTGAAACTACTTTATAGAGTACTTGCCACTGAGCATAACAGGTGTCAGGAGGATGGTTTTATATTATCCAACTTAAGGGAAGAAATTTTTGGGGCAAAATTTTTTAACATTTCATGTGAATTAATTTTCACAATCAGTGCCAAACAAAGCATTTTGCGGGAATTAATTTCGCATCTCAACTCTTTTCATACATGTTTGTGAAGTTACCTTCACAGGGATTTCTTCAAGCAGTTTCTCTGACTACTGTTTCTGGCATAAGATTGAGTTTTTCCAAACCATTTCACTGATTACTATTTGAGTATTTGCTTGGAGTATGAGATAAGGGCCTGAATTAAAACTTGAAAACAGGTTTTCAAATTTTACACCAGGGTTGTAAGTAAGAGTCCTTGGCAAAGGCTGGGAGCATTTTGCACTTTGACACCTTAGCATATGCCAGATAAGCTGGAAATAATAAACCCACCTTTTTTCATCATGTTCCAAACAAACAATAAGTTTTTCGTTACAAGCAGTGGTTGTTGGCTTCTTATTAGAAGCCAATTAGAGATCGGTTTTATATGCAAGGATTAATTGGTTTGGATGAATAAAGTATTATATGAGTCACGATGAAACAAAGTTTGAATGTGTTAGTGACTGAAGTATAAAGTACTTTCTTTGAGAATGTTAATGGTTGTGCAAAAGTTATGGTTCTGCATAAAGGTTAGGTCAAGGATTGAGTTTAAAAACTCACCTTGAAGATTGAGTCTTGACTACCATATACCGGTAGTCAGTTGGTGCTTGGATAAATACCTGCTCCACATGAACATAACATTTTAACCTCCTATACTGATCACTATAAGAGACTATTGGTCTTAGCTCAAAGGTTTTACTAGAATTATTTTTCACGAATTTATTTTCGCAGTTCAATGTTGGATTAATTTTGCAGGAATTAATTTTTGAGGTTGAGCATTGTCAGCGGTAAAAAAAGGAATGTAATTTCGTGGTTTTTGGGCAAAAGCCGCGAAATCCGCAAAAATATTTTCCTGCGAAAATTTCCTCTCTTAAGGTAGTGATGTCATATTATTTTCTCTACGAAAGTTCAATTCGGAGTCCAAAACAGCCATGAAAAGTAGCAGCATGAAACCCTGAACTGTTGTACTTATAGTTTATCCATTGCTACCATGGACATCATAGTCTATGTACCCAGCAGGATCGAACCATTTGAAGTTTTACATACCTGGCCAGCAATTTGGTTTCAGAGCAGTTTGAAGCAGCTTAAAGCACCTCTTGGAAAGAGCTTCTCCAGGTGAATTGCCAGATGGGGATGCCTCGTTTACCTGCAAAGAAGTGCAGAAAAGAACTCCACTGAAAGAACACTTACCTCACAATTATATGATTAAGAAAAATATGAAAAAGGTGAACAACTTTGTGCAATAGCATGCATTTAGGCCTAGAAATTTCTAGCCAATAAATGCCATAGACGTCACTGACATTTTTATGCAAATGAAATACAACTTGCAGCAGGAATCCAGAACTAAGTTTGTCAAGTCCTACCTGGCATGCCACTCGGAACAGAAAGTTACAAACAGAATCAACGATGCTTTTTTCGAATGGAGCACGTACTGGATCAGCAGCCTTGTCACTGCTGCTTCTTGCTGACACCTGCAACACAACCAAACTTAGATTTTCCAATTACATACAATAACAAAGCACAAAGATTGTCGGCCTTGATAAAGGTAAAACATGCAGCAGAACAAGGAATAAGTGAAACGTGAACACAGAGAATGTCCACCACATACACATCCCTGCTTATTGTTTTTTTGCCTTTGGCCCTTCATTGTGATCACAACTCACACACCATTAATCAAAAGGTCATCTACTATTTATCTAAAACTCACATGAATCAATGGCTCTCCGAAGAATGCATATACATTTACAATTACATATATTCCTCCGATCAAGCAGAAAATGAATTCCTTTTGATTGAATACATCAAAGTTTAGGTGCGAGCACACAGCATGACGTCCAGCTTTGTGTCATTTTAGAGAGCATTGGTCAAAATTTTTTCTCAGAAAAAGTGACAGAATGGGTGTGCGCACTTGGACAGGACAAGAAGAAAACGAAATTATTCTGTCACAGAATGGTACCGGAAACAATAATAAAATTTTATCAGGTGTATTGTGATAGACCCTATAGGTCTTTGATATCTTGAAAGAATATCCATTTTATTTGCCTATCTGTCTACTACTACTGTCTTGTTTTGCTGGCTACTGCCCATTCAATTCGTGTAGTCTTGCTCTGTCTGCCATGTTGATTGTATCTATGCTTGGTAATTGGCTATGATTGTAACAACTTTTACTTGCCTTCTAAAAAGTTCATGTTGGGTGAATGTTTTCCTAGCAATAAGTGCAGATTTAGTCTCTGCCACTGAAAGGGGGTAGGCAAAAGCTTCAATAGTAAAACTTGTGTAATGCTTTAGTTAACTCTACACTAGGATTTAGGGCAAAGTTGATACAAAACACGTCACTTGATAGAAACATTTCTAACAAGCACAAAAGTAACAAATGCATGCAACAATCAACTTGTTAGCAACTTCACCCAGCTCATTTTAAAGACTTATTGCAAAAATACAGCTACGATACACCAGAATCTGCTTCAATAGCATCTAGAAAGACTTCTTCAATTGGCTTGCCTCATTGAGTTAGTAGAATGTAAAAACTGAATAATCACCATCATTCCTCAACAAAAACTTACAGCAGTCAATCCTCTTGCTTTCTTGCTAGCCACATCTGAACTCAGCTCAGATCCAGCTCTCTTCAAACCAACCTAAAAAAATTGAAATAAAAGCATCACACTAGAAGCGGCAGTGAAGAAACTCATATACACAAGATATGGCAACAAAAACCTGACACAGCAATCAGGGTAGAAGCCTAATGACAATGGAATAGTGTAAATAATCTCTATGTGCACCAGTAATTACAATGGAACCAGATAAATTGGCAGAATGCCACGATTGAAATCAGATTGAAATTCACGGCATTGGTGATCTTGACAACTCTGCTATTAAACATCACAACCACAGAGAAGGATTCGCAACTGGAAGAACGGAAGCTCACAACATCACTACAGTCTACAGTTGTTCGCAGCAAACTTAAACTATGAAAAGAGTGCATAATATATTCATGCCTGGCAAAAACAACTGCTACATCACTTGCATCCACTTAAACTCTCTAATATTCTGTTGTGCGGGAACAGATTAATTCATGCACACAAACTAAGTGCAAGGAATTCTTCGAAAAAAATGGCATGGAAACAAACAATACTCTATGGATGAAACATACACACAGGGCACTAAATGGACAACATGACGCGCAAGTTTCCTAGATTCCAACCTTATCTTCGTCTAAAGCTTCAGGCACCAGATCATTATAGTCGTTCTGCGAAACGTACAGTGTGGCTCAAAGCTTCGTGTATTGACAGCACTACGGTGACGAAAAATTCCGCAGGCAATAGAATACAACTGAAACAACAAAGTTATTAACCTCGTCTCTTGGTTTACTTTCGTCTTCCTCTCGATGTCTTCTTCTCTCCCATTCAGT
>JAOBRC010376571.1:0-12594 GCA_027575255.1 Scolionema suvaense
AGTTGACCAAAAAAGCACTACCATGCTACAATGATGATGCAAGCAGGTGGCATGCAGGTGGCATGAGAATTTCAAATGTGCCCCCCCCCCCCTCCGGGCATTGTAATTGCAAAAAAGCCCGGGCTGTTTAGGGTTAATCTTTCCTAGAAAATCTAACTACGTCAATTTCTATAATTGACTTTAGAACATAAGTAACTTTATCACAAAATACCATTGGCTTTTCTTTATCTGCATTTTTTATGTAAATCACATGGGTATTGTCATCGCAAAACAAAATAACCAAGGCTGTTTAGGATTTACTTTACTTAAGGCCAACAAAATTAGAACCTTCATCTAAAAGGAATCTCCACAGGACAACGCATAACTATCACCTGAAAAAAATGCTGAAGAGGCAACATGCGCACAGTTCTGCTGAAGAAAAAAATTAAAAATAGAGAAGTCAGTAAACGAAGACATCAAGAGACCACTCTGATCATAAACAACAAATGGAAACAGACTGCATACTCATAGCCGGCTGTGCAAAGTACAACATTGCCTACCAAGAAAACTCAATTCAGCTTGTTCAGCTTCCAGATTCAGCTTCTTGTTCTTGATGAGAATCTTGTAGAGAAGTTGGGCTGGAGATGGCAGCGGCACACCTTCTTCAAGCTGTGGAAAGAGAGAAGGTAAGGATGTTGTGAACAGTAAGCTAAGCATACAAAGTCTATGCAAAACACGTTAAGACTGCATCTTGGTTCATTATTGCCTCAGTTAATTCTCATGTTTTGCATTTACGTCCCAATAGAGTTGTTACTAGTGTAACTAGGCCAGTTCATTGGGTGCAGTACTGTGTACTATAGCAATGATGATTGATCTTAAGACAAATTTGTAGCAACACTTATAGAGTACTGTAATTGTTTCGATAACAACTATCCAGAACTGAGTGCTGACTATAGGATTATTTCTTTAAAACGTGGGATACAAGCATCAAATGTGGATTTCTACAGTACAGTCAGCTCTTGTCCACGCACCATCCTAATTCAAATTTGTTTTTCTAATGTGGTTACTGTCCGCAATATACAGACAAAAGATTAAGTGGACTATCTTCCTACGAAATCAAATAGTTCCAGTGATACTATCTATTTTAATGTCAATTCTTAACTATCTCCTTAACTACCACAGTCTCACTTTAAGCTTCAAGCTATGAAATTGCTTGAGGTGCATAAGTTGCTTGGTCTAAAAGTTGTTAAAAACAGAAAAGGATTAAAAATAACATTCTTATTCATGAAGAACACTTTCTTCTTCTCCATACAGACTAGTTTTTAAACTCACACTATTTATTGCTTTGTGCCGTTTTACGTAGGAAACACCAACTACATATCACAAAGTCTAATTGATACAACAGTCCGATAATAGCCACTGAATTCTATAGGATGCAATCATTCAGAAAAATCACAGAACGTTATCGTTTCACTCTCAGTGTATCAACCTGTGCTTCGGCAGACACTAATTAATTCTTCTCTCTGTTTCCCAGCACAAATCAAACTGCCATCATTAAGTCCATCAGAGCTGCAATGAATCTTTTCATCACCAGTCCTCGGAATTCGCGATGGCATTCGGCAATGCCGTCGTAATTGCCGTTGTGAGCCTGTTTCACGGCGGCAAAAAATTGCTGTCAGTAATTTGTAAGGCCTCTGATCTGGCTTTCCTTCCGTGAACAACGGAGCAGCTGACCCCGTGTAGCAACGGAAAAAAATTAGCAGTGGGAACTCTGCAGCGAGTGAAATATCCCACTTGATCTTTCGGTTGTTTATTGTTTCTGTGCAGCTTCTTGCGGCTGCGTTATTACACTAATCTGACTCTCATCTGCCATGGCCCATTCCAAATTATTGTCTTTCGTTCGAATTTGTTGTTAGATTCAGATCTAAATTACAGTGGATTGAAAACAAGAGTCAGCCTTATTTACATTTCTGCTTTGAAATAGAGCGATTCGTACATGCACAACACGGCACACACATATTTTCTTTCCGCGTGCGGTGCTAACTATGAGAGAAGAATACAATTATTAAGCAGTTACAGGCAGATAATCTTTAGTTAGATTAGGGGAGCTATACAATGGAAAATAAATCTATAGATTATCTCACTAGAAGAACATGCGCAGTAGCAAGTTGGATAGATAAGCTGACACTGCAAGTGAAGAACTAGTCAGCAATGTCTGGCCACAAACTTGATGAGAGGTACTTGAAAGTATAACCCAGAGTAGCTGACTTGACAATGGCCACATCATGGTTCGGCAAGGCAGTAGAGACCTCTGGATGCCTGGTTTGAGGTTCCAGGACATAAAGTGTCCCCCAACACTAAGTGAAGAGGTAACCCCAGAAAATTGCCGTCGAGTGCCGTCGTCGATGAGATAGCCGACGGTAATTCTTTGCCGTCGCATGATTTCGTGGATTCCGAGGGCTGCATCACCTATCACGTTTTTTCTAGCCACTTTCTTAGGTCTGGTTAATAAGATGTAAGAAGTTCAATTTACTAAAAACTCAATTTTCTAACAAGGCAATTTCGCAGATTATATTCACCAGTTTAAACCATTCCACACGGAACTATAACATGACTGGACAAAGACATTTCAATGTGAAGTGTATGCATGCTTGAGAAATACTTCCTAAAGACTTAGGCCTGTTCCATCAAGTATATTCGCATTATTCGTAAAAAATGCTGTCTACGTGCTTCTATATCCAACAAAAATACCCCAAATTAAAAATTGAGCAGTCAGAACTCAAGTTTTTTAGTAAAAACCAGCCTTAAGCAAAAGTGGCTCGAAAAGAACCAGCACATGAACCGCAACACTGAAGTAACCAATGAAGTTCTTCTTCAATGGAGCGCTCATCAAATTGAACCCAAGCTTGAAATTCAACATTCGAAAACATCTTTGAACTAATACACTGTATATAAGATATATACCGTAAGCTCTCCATGAAAATAACACGAGATCAAAATCCTGAAAAATGGTCGTACCGGGTGGCTTTCTAGTGGTGATCCCAGAAGACATTCCCCAAATATTTCTATGCAATATTTCGCCATCACTCTCTGTTGATAACGGCTGAAAACATGAAAATATGAAAGTACTACGTTAACAATAACTGCATAAATAATTTGGTTATGGCAATACCATAAAATTAAAAGACTTACAAGGTTATAATTGAGCAATTGAGCACGACTGCCATCCATCTCAATAAAGATCAACACTACGGTTCTGGAGATTCTAGAGAAGCTGTCACTTTCAAACAATAAAAAATGAAGTCACCACAACCTAAAACGATGTAACCTCACGAGCAGTATTTAATGTAAAATTAAAGCATAGACTTACATCACTTCACACGCATTGCTAAAAGAAAGAATGCTTCCAGAAGTATTCACAAAAAGCTTTGAGAAAAAAAAAGAATACGTCGAAACAGCACACACCTGCAATGATTCTCAAACGACAGGATGACGGGAAACGGAGACGTGACAAAAGCAGTTTCGTTGATTGCATAAATCACATCCTAAAACACAAAGCAATATTATCTGATTCAAAACAAAACAGGTAGGTCACTCACACGTCTGCATGAATTTGAACGGCATGAATTCGCTCCACCACTGTGGATGTTTCCTTAGATGATTGGGTTGAGAGGAAAGAGGAGTTTAAAACGGGGATCACAAGTCAGCTAAGGCAAATACGGCTGAGATAGCACGCTTTGGCATGGCATTACCTTACTCAGGGTACCAGGTTACCTAGATTTTGGATTTTGTAATTCCTCCTCTTAACCCTATTCTGCTCGGGAGGGGGGGGGGGGGGTAAGTTAAGGCAAGGTAAGTCAAGCTTATAGTGCGTACTGTATGTTCCTACCAAGTTTCAGCCTCATTGGAGGGTTTTCCCTGGGGGTGTGGAGGGGTAAATTTTACCTCCCCTCCGCCCTCGGGCAGAGTAAGGGAGTACACTGACACCAGGCAGAATATGGTTAAAACAAGGAACTTGCCCCCTCCCCCCGGCCCTAATTCCTCTGAATATTTACACACAGATACAAAAGCATACCGTAATTATCTCAATGAGCGCCAGGGCACTCATTACATTTTCTATCTTTCAGAGGGGGTGCTCATTTGAGGGGGGGCCTCATTCAGGCCGGGGTGCTCATTACAAAAAATGCAAAATAGGTACTAGTAATAGTAAACAGACAAAACAAAATACACTGGCTCAAGCTCTATGTCTATATCCCCTTCTTCATTCTTGTTCCGTTTTAGTAAACTCCCTGACAATAAAAAGCAAAAAAGAATATCTGACTGAAAATAATTCTTCCCATGTTCCTCATTGTTATAAGCTATCTGAGTGAGCGCCTACGCCCATCACAAATTACAAGTTTCCAAATGAGCGCCCCTTTCCTGGTTTGAGGGGGGCGCTAATTTAAGCCGGGGCGCTCATTAAATTTCTCAGTTGTCAAGAGGGGCGCTCATTTCAGGGGGGCATTCATTTAAGCTGGGGCACTCTTTCAGATAATTACGGTATGTCCTGAACTTGTTTTGAGCCTGCTGACTGCTGATTCCATGTTGAAACTTCAAACACCACCCTCATCTCAGCCTTCGTTCACTGGCATGTATGCAAAAACTTGACATCAAGGTGCTAAGATACCGGTGGATGGTATTTGCATGCTATGAGCTCCCAAACAAGGACTAAACAGAAACTCTCACTTTTTTACGCAGCCATGGAGGGTACATGAGCAGCTACAATCTCAAAAAGATACATTGACTCTTGGGACGAAATCAAGCAAAGTCTAATTATTTCCCCCCTCCCTTGGAAACAATGATGTAAAAATGTCTTTCTGGCTTGCCGATTGTGTGCAGCATATACTGTCATGAAAGCATCATTGTTCAGACTCAGAATGGCAAGGTAGTCAGTTTAATGTCAATGCAAAAGTATTCTGGTAGCGTGGCCAAATATTTTGTTCATGATTTTTAGTCCATCAAACAACAGAAAATCAAAAGAAATTCCAAAGAATGGACAAGCAACTCAGATTAACAGTACTCTGTATGGCGGGGATTGGGGTTGATGGTATGTGCATTTCTGCCCTCGCTCGGGGTTTCAAAAAATATCTCCAGAATGACGAAACCCAACAACTTGCCTTATTCAGGTTTCGAGTTATCACAGTTTACACATACCGGGGCCAAATTTTGTGCAATTAGGTCCACCGTTTCCTGAGATATTGGGCTTTTGCCACATGACATGTGACTAATTTTCAGCATTTAGATATGTAAAAAGCATTCCATCAATACAACTTACTCGAAAATTGATATTTGTACACATGGCTTTTCCGTGTGTTATGATTGGTTCATGGTCTGGACCATCCCAGCAATCCAGTTCTATACATCTAAAAAGAACAAAGCGCCAAAAGAATGATGAGAAACAAAAGCCGGAGAAAAGAAACAGTTTATCATTCCCCAGAGAAAATGATTAGCCATCAACCCTTCTGTCCTCTCCTCAACTATGTGGTCGAACAACATTGAGACAAAGGTTTTACCACGTTTCTCAAGATAAGCATCAACCAAAAGAACTCATGTGAAAGAGAGAAGCAAAATATTTTATGGTACTTCCAAAGAGAAAGGAGGACAAAGGCAAAATTGTTCATGTTTCAACTGCCACCATACTAGAGCCAGGAGCACAGTTCCACAATTTAAACAACATCTTGCCAATCAACTGCAATGGATGGGCAGTAAACACTCAATCCAGCAGTGGATTCCTCGAACTTGCATGTCTCATTCAACAACTTCTTCCCACAAGACAGTTAAAATCTTAAAGTGCAGGAACTCCTAGATCCTATGTCATAGTGTAGAGAGGCTTTCAACGCCCCCTCCCAACGTTTAACCCTCTCTCCCTCCCTCCCTCCATGCACTAGTGTGCTTTCAGAATGTATTAAGTGCCAGGGGCACTAGGCTATTTCACACCTTGTAAGGGTCAGCTTGTCAAAAAGAGGCTACTTGGTGCAACGTGCAAGGAGATCAAAATCATCAATCAGTTGTTCAGTAATTTATGGTCCATTGCGGACCCTAGGTGACTGAACTATTACTGTAACTACAACAGGCTAAACATTTTATTGACTGACTAAAGAATGACAGTTAAAGGTTTAACACAACAGCTCCTAGAATCGTAATTTTTTTACGACAAAAAACACAAGAGATGCTTCTTCTTACCTGCATCCTGATATCAAAACTTGACGATACATCTCCACAGAGGACTTCCCTCCAAATTGCCGCCCTGATAGAATAGAATAGATAAATAAAATCATCCAGTATAATAATGCAATATTAGAACATCAAAACACAGCAGCTCATCAATGCAACAATGATACTAATTATAATGGTGAAAAGGAAGAAAGAGTCAACATTATTTAAAATAGAATGTATCCAGAACTAGGATAGATATTAGTATCAAATTTTGTTTTAAATCCAAGATAGCTAAGTTTGTGAAAGTCAACCAAACTATAGTCGTACAGCAGGAGGGAGGATTAGACTACACGGACACACCCGCACTCTGCAGATTTACAATTAACCCATGCTTTGTTTTCAAAAACAAAGAAAGAGGAAGACAACAGGAAATAAAAATTTCCCATTTCAGTCTCAGCCATTTCAAGCTTCTCAGACTTCCTATTGCGCTTTCAGAAATTGGTGAAAATGAGGAAAGAAAGAGATGTTACTGAAAAATTTCACACTTGTAATGCAGCAGTGTAAGATAGTGGGCGGCAGTAAAGCCCACAAACAAACACCAAAATGAATACTGTTTATTCACACGTCCTATTGATAAAATCCAAAAGATGCAATCAAGAATTCCAGATTAGGTATTTCTGGACCTGGTATAGCACCCAAAATCAGGTAACTTAGCTGCTTGAAGGGTGCACTCCTGAGAATGTTATGCTACACCACTGCACATAACAGCAAACATGAGAAATACAATAATAATAGAACAATAATAAAAAAACTCTTTGGACTAAGAAGTTAAGCAAGAACAAGAAAAAAACTTTAAATGGATAAGAAAGGCCCTGATAGACAAATTGATCCAGATTAGTACAAAGAGACTTTATGTAGGCTATATTGATATCTTGCAGTCAATTGCCCACCATCATATGGCTACAGAATAGGGTTGGCCAGAAAATTTCAGGATAGTATATGAACTGCATGGGAAAAAAAAAGAGCTTTCTTTCAACCAACTAACAAGCAGAGGACGTCAACCTATTTAGGGCCTCTTCTCCAAGAGCTGCATCCTTTTACAAAGCAATATCAAACATGAATAGCAGAATAGCAAACCATTATTTGCTAAAACAAATGCTCTTGGGAGCATGTGCTCACAGGAAAAAACGCTTTTAAATGTTGATGGCATATCTTCATTCTTATTTTATCTTCTACTCTTGCTCGGAAAGAAGTTTTGTCATATAAGCCTCCCGACCGGTCATTTTTAAACTTAGCTGTCTGACTTTATTTTGGAGGTCTTTCAAACTTCAAGCATACATACGCAGACTTTATTCAATGGCAGCTGCTCTTGCTCCCTAACAGGCATCAACTGATAACTGGCTTGCATAATTAGCAACAATAATACGCCTAAAACCAATTTACACCAAAATTTAAGACATTGTAGTCGTAATCCCTTCAAGCAGGCAGGGAGCAATGATTTAAAACCACATCCAAAAACAGCCCATATTTTGCTTATGTTTAATTGATGAGCGCTTGATTCAGTGATTATACAGACATTTTTCGATCTTTTTGAGCAGGAGTTCCGGCTAGAGCAAGAGTTTTTATGTCTGCAGACAGAATTAAGACAAACCAATCTAAAATATCACGACCTCAACATAACTTTTTTTTATCATCTTGTCAATAACATGTGGTGGCTAACCAAGCCAGCCAGACTAAATCAGACAAAATCCCAACTCTAAGCCTCCCAAGATCACATGACTAGCTACATATAATAAAGAGGTTGCTAGCCAGCATCAGAGACATTCAGCAACTTAAACATAAATTTGCCCATTTTTTTCCACGCAGGCTACTCAGTTTTTTTGGACAAATTACCACTACTTTTAATGCCCAGGCGCAAACACAAAATGAAGTCAAAGGCGTAACAAATGATTGGTTAATTAAGAATGTTAGTTAGACTAGCCTCGTGCATGGACTCATGCCCACAGATCAACGAATGTACCATGAACAGGCACCCTCCATTAGTAATTACCACATTCTTAGAGCCAGGACCCAAAAATCTTTGGCAAACTAGCTAGCCCAAACCACGGAGTATCTTCAGGTACTATATGTATTGTAGCATGAAGAATGGATAGAAACTTACTCGGCCAAAGAGGTCATTGATGCAAGATCAGAATTTTATGTCCTTGCAAGAATTTTCATTTTGAGTTGACCTATGTAGAGTTCTGGTCTCATTGATTTATCAATAGTAGATTGCGGATGTCTTAAATCTTCTATGGAAAAAAACCACAGCGACATTAAAGGGGAACTAAGGCCAAAAATGAAAGGCAAGTAATCAAAGATATGACTGGCTTAAGGCATAGCAGATCTGAAAAAAGTAGAGATGAAAAAATCCAGAAAATTCTTAAATCACTTCCTATCAACCGCTTTGCACATATTTGAAGGATCGCCCACAGGACATGGTAGATGGCGGGCCATTTCAAACTTATATAGCAGCAAGGCCCGCAACCATGCTCATTTCATGAGGAGACTTAATATATAGCAGAAGATAGCCAACTCCTCTCAGTGACATTTCAAGCAGAGGTTGTAACATATTTTTGCACGAAGAAAACTGCTCAGTACTCAAGTGGTGGTTATAGGTTGACTCATTAGCATCTACATTAGCTTACTAGGAGCAGCGTGCAATACCTTTTACCAACAGGGCACTTTTCAAATCACGTAGATCACAAAGTGTGACAAAAAGAGACAAATTTTAATGAGAAGCACATGATTAGCCGAAGTCACACTGAGACGTGCGACGAGTGACGAGTGACGAGCGAATTTTTTTTCACTCGTCAGTGTGACCTGTTCGACGAGTGAAAGTGTGCCTAGACAGGGCTATTCTCTCGTCTAAATTTACCCATCAGTGTGACCGAGCGAATTCAATGGATATGGGTTTGCTCGTGCGAATCTTGCTTTTAAATTCCAACTAATTTTCAACGAAACTTCATTCTTTTATAATAAAAAATATAAGTCATTGCTCGAGTGGTGCTATCCAAACATAGCTACCATATTTACAACTCGATGAGGGTGAAACATACCGTTATTTTCTGCATATTAAAATTTCGCACGTCTAACCGGTCACACTGATGTGCCACGAGTGACGAGCGACGTGTGAATCTGATTTCGCCCGTTGTTTGGACGTGCGATTTCAGACGAGCGACGTGCGAAATTTTGCGGTTAAATTTCGCACATCTTGCAGGGTCACACTGACGGGTGATGCAAATTTCGCACGTCGCTCGTCACTCGTCGCTTGTCTCAGTGTGACTTCGGCTATTGTTTCTCGTGATTTCTAGGACACTGGGTGCGATATTTGCACACAAAAAGAGGCAACTAGAAGATCCGTGCATGACATTATTAGCAATGTTCCACACTAGACTTTTGCACCTTCTCTAGTAAAAATGGTGAATGACTTGGGGAGTAAATCAGTGGCCATCTACGTCAAGTTCTAGCAGGAAAAGAGAAATTCTGGAAGATTTACAAACATATCTTGTAGGTTGGAAGGTTCCATGGAAAACACGAAGCAGTTGTAGGATGACTAAAGAACAGCATCGTAAAAGAGCACCAATCACAGGGTAATCAACCATTAGATTGACTTGTGATGTTCTACTTCATGTGGATAATTAAAAAGTGATGGAAGTGGCAAAATATACGGAATCCAGGTACAATTCTTCAAGACAGCATCAACTATCTTGAGAGAAGTAAAGGTTTTTGGTGCAAATGCACCCGCAAAACAAAAGAAGACTTTTCAACATGTCCAACAATATCAGAGCAGACCTAGCTAGCAACCTGAACTTCATTAAGGTCATCAGAATAACTGATCCTTATAAAAGCACTTGCTGCAGTACAGTAAAAAAAAACAACACAACAGCAAATCAAAACGAGCCTTCCACTAACCTGACAGATATGTGTTATGAGAGGAATCAATGAAGTAGTGGTTCAGAGGCAGATCCATGTTATGATTCAATAACATTGTTTCTGATTTCATAACCAAACTCGCTTTACTCTGCAGCAAACGGGTAAACCCTTCCATACTGAGGCGATCTATGTAGGTACAAAGGAAAATAGCATAATATATACTTCAATCAATAAAGCTTTAGCGCATCACATAATCTTCAACAAATATAATTTCTTTGACCTCTCTCAAGACACCTAGTTTTAGCAATGATTAGTTTTTACCATCATAACACCAACAGCAACAAAGGCAATAGCCTGGAGGAAGCAGGAAACGACAAGAAGAGCAGCGTGGTTTAATCAACTTGCCTAAACCAAAAATTTCAGCATGCAATTTGAACAATGATTTACTTTCAAGTGAAAAGTTCATCAAGAAGTATGACCTAAACAAATGGTCTACTTCTTCAACTGTTGTGTGTTCATTTGTTTAAGAAAACCCATATTTCTCATTAGCAAATTGGTGTCAGGCTTCTCAGATGAAGAGACGTTTCGGAGAATAATAAGCTGTAAACTGTGTATACATGCACTACGTAAGTGCCCCCTCTCTCCCCCGGTCAAATAAGGGCTCCCCTGAAATAAGTGCCTTAGAGGGAAAATTATTGCCAAACTTTAAAACTTCAGAAACAGGCATTTGTTTGCAATTTGAATCGCTTACTAATTGACGTTGAGAAGCAGGGTGGAGCACATTCATTTTCATTGTTATTATCCAATTTGATGTTTTAAATATGCATTCCCTTCAAATAAATGACCCCTTGAATAAGTGCTCACTATGCATCCCCAAAAGCCCAGGGACGTATTTAGGTCTTACTGTAAATTGCAGTCCCTTATAGACCAGTCAATGATAACACCAAGCAAACGCCGAACTGGCATTGCTTTCTGACAAATCACAAGAAATGTTTCTTTGCTATCCTGGTCACAAACAGGCGAAAAACTCAATAAATGCACATGGTGCAGATTGTGCAGGTCTGTTTTAACTTTCACTGACACAATTCACCTCTCATTAAGCATTGTTTCTGGATAAAGCCCAATGCTGAGAGTAAGTTACTGGATGTATGTTCCAGGGCACATCAAAGTCTGCACAAGTCTTGACCACGTTTACCATATTTTACTAGCAAAATCCATTGGTGAAGATATTCAAAGTGGAATACCTAGTCATTTAAAATCATTTAAAAAAGAGGGAGCATCGAACACTCCATACTACTAACTGAGTAAAAAAAGCAAGAAAAGCCTAATCGGCGTTCCAGAAAGATTGCCGTGCAGGATTCTACACTATTCGGAGATATTCAAGAGTTAGAGCTGCTCTGAGGAAACTTTACAGCATTTTGAAAATTAGGCACAGCTGGTCAATAATCAGGTACATTGTTACAAAGACAATGTGGCTAGTTGTAAACATTTCCAGCTACGTACGAGATATTCACATTCACAATTTGGTACGCTCAGGCATAGGTCCATATGCCAATATTTTCTAGTTATGTTCTTGTTTACATAGTTGATGAAGTTGAGTCTCTTTGCCACTGTGGTTGGACAGAGAAGGAATAAAGTAAACAATGAAAGCCATTCTCATATCGGAGATGTCATGCTGCAAATGTATCCTGTCAGTAGCACAATTTTAGCATCAGTACATGGCTTAGTTATTCCAAAGTTCACCAGTAAATAAAACTCATGATGAAATAGAAACAAAACACCGGGGTATAATGAAAGACAATGCTGAGAAAGTTGAAGGAAAACTCCACCAAAATACGAAGTGACTTTCAATTGATGTCATAATGGCCACTGATCAGTATAACCCTTACGCTATGCTGCCAAAAGCCGCTAGAATGCGCTCAACCGCACTCGCTACACAAGATATCGCTGTAAGCTATGAATAATAAATGAATCTAACAGGGGTCGAATTAAGGATAAAAAGTACGATCGCGAAAAGTACGAGGAGGTTTAGGGTACAGAAGTCATGCAACTGGGGTGTAGAGGGGTGTTGTGAGCCCCCATCCGGGTCCGGGGCAGAGACCTGGAAGGTTTGCCATTCTAGAGCATTTATAGGTCGCAAACCATACCAAAATTCACTTAAAATGACAGTGAACATCTCAAATTAAAGTCTCTGAAAGTACTTCCCAGGAGTCCTGTCTCAGTTCAACACAAGATTAGCTAGAGCTCGCTAAACAAAACCTACATTCCTAGCTAGCTAGAAAAAAGAATCTGGTCATAGTGAATTGCATAGATATTCCACATATATAATTCAGTTGTCCGGACATCGGCGGCATGTCGTGATAAAATAATCACATTCATTTTCGTTATAGACTCTGAGAGAAAAGGAGCCCGTTCTCGGTAAAGCTAGTGTGGCTGTCGTAGCTTTGGCCTCCATTTTGAATAAAGCTCAAAAGTGATCTGATTGGCTTAATTTCTCGACGGCTG
>JAOBRC010376682.1:0-12594 GCA_027575255.1 Scolionema suvaense
CGCCAAAAAGTAGGGCGCGAAGGCGCGCGGGCGCGTAAGGCGCGAAGGCGCGTAGGGCGCGCGTTTTAGCAGACTCACATTAAACATTCGCTTCCGTCAAGTTATTTTAATTGCAATTTCAATCACCTGGCTACAAACCAGAAAAAGACAGCTCATTGCCAGCAGGCGCCAGTTGCACCAGGTGAGACCAAAAAAAAATTCATGTGGAAGAATTAAAAAAAACTGTACAGTGGTTGTGTGTTGAAGCGTGTTTGCATGGCAGTTGGGAAAAGGTGCTGAAGGACCAAAAAATTCTTTGAAAATGAAGAAATGAAAAATAACACAGAAATTTTGAACAATGCAAGAAAACATGGCAGAACTTATCCCCTTCTCTGGCTACGTGACCTCAGGCAAAAGAGGATCTGAAAGTATATCTGAATTACGCAGAATTTCAAAATCAAGAGACTCTAATGATAGAAACAAAACTATAAAAGTTGCCGCAATTTTAAAAGAATTAAAAAAGAGATCTTCTAATAAGAGACGGTCAACTGTACTAAATTGGAACGTGGATAACTATGAGGACAACAAATAACAAAGAAGCCAGCAAATACCTCCTGTTCAGTAGGATAGTAGCCAAGAGCTCGCATAACGAAGGGGATTTCTTCCAAAGGGATTTCGGTTGATACTTTTCTTTGACTCATTGAATCAACACCTTGGCTGAGATGGATTGCAGAATGTAGAACAGGATATACATACATTGAAATAATTAATGCTGGAGAGGCTGTTATGTTCTGTCAACTAGTTCAATTGTTATTTTCTGTCCGTATTTTTGCATTTGAGAGCAGTTTGTTGTCCAGCTTTCTACCTAACAACTAAACTAATTTACTGTTGTGCTTTTAAAACAGTCCGCCTGTCTTTATTACAAAAAAACGGAAATAAGATGCAGCAGATTTTGGTTTCCGCAACTTTCTTTTCAGCAGAAATAAACAAGCGGTATGGGAGATTAAACAAATTTACGTGCACAAGAGCATGAACATGTTCACACTACAAAATGCAAGCACTTATCGTCAATTTCGTGACAACAAAACAATGCTACTAAAATGAGATTGGTCAAGTATCACATACAAAACAGTAATGGAGTGCGAATTTTTTTCTGATTACATAAAATAAAATTTTGTTCCTGTAGGTTGTTAACCAATAGAACTGGTGACGAAAAAGTTAGCCCAAATTCCTCTAAAATCGTGCATGATCATGGAGAATAGGATGATGGGTCAGTTGCATGAAACAGTAACAGCAATAAACACAGCAGACAGCTAATTAGATATTTGTCCAAAGCTACCTACCTCCTCATTTGAGCATAGTAAAAGTAGTCTTGTAATTCCGCAAGTAATTCCCCATCCTCGCCACCTTCAAGTAAACCATAATAAGGTTTCAAGCCTTTACCGCCCAACCCAGCTGTGGCTTCCAACGCACTACAAATGAAAAACACTTATATCAACATAACATGAGAATCAGAATCAAAACAGCCTCTATTCGTTTCCCAGTGAACATACCACTAAGACTTCCCAAAAAATCTCGAATCCTTCAATTGGTGATACAAAAAAGGAATTTCGTGGGAAAGGCAGAAGGTTACTTTGAAAAACTAATATTGAAAACATATCAAAACACGGTGAAAGTTCATCCAGCCCCCTTCCCAAATACGAGTTGAACAGCAACCATATCAAAGAGCAATGAAAAGTCGTAGATGACCGAAAAATAGCATACGCAAAACAACTATACGTCTTTGATGTAAGCGCAACACTCCAAAATGACCATATCAGCCTAGAAATAGTCAGGTCCAAGGCCAACAAGATCTTTCTTAGATATAACACATGGCCAAAAACAAAATTACAATGGCTATTACGCTTCACCCTAAACACTACCTTGAAACAAGTCACATTATAAGTGGACTCCCGCAAACTTAATTGAGAATCCCTGCGTCAGATCAAAGCAAAGAATAACACGCAAGCCATAAGATTTGCATCACAAATCACAAAAAGGTAATGAAGTGTTCTTGAAACATAATGAAAAAACCCTAAAACAGCCATTATTGACACAAATTGCCACCTGCATGCTGAAGAACAACATATTCCCATGGTATAAAGTGTGGGTGATAACATCTGCTTTGTTGCCCCTAAGATCCACGCCAGACATGAAAAGAAAAACCATTGTTGACACATTTTGAAAAAATCCTGAACATATTCTGAACCATTTTCTGACGTAAATTACAACCTGCAAGCCCAACGAAATTTTGATCTGACATGGCATATAGTTCATAGCATACGCAGAGAGGCCCCTACGAATCACCACCAACATGATAAAAACGGATGAACCGTTCATGACATATTTGGAAAAAAACCCTGAAAACCACAATTTTTGGACATAAATTGCCACCTGCAAGAGAAACAAGATTTTCAGGAGACATGGCATCTGGTTCAAAAACATGTGTAGAGTTCCCCCTAATATACACACCGAAAATGACAAAAATTGGATGAATATGAATTATTTGAAAAAAACCCATTAAAACACCATATTTGGACGTAAATTGCCACCTGCAAGCCTACAGAGATTTTCCGAAGACATAGCAAATGTTTCACAACATGTGTAGAGTTGCCCTTAATATACACACCAAAAATGACCAAAATCAGATTAACGCATTTTGACATATTTGGAAAAACGTCATTTTTTTGGCATAAATTGCCACCTGCAAGCCAAACAAGAATGTCCCAAGGCATGGCAAATGGTTCATAACATGCGTACAGTACAGCCTCAAATATTCACACCAAAATTAACAACAAACAGATTAGCCGTTCATGACATACATGGAAAAAACCCTGAAAATCACCATTTTTGGATGTAACTTGCCACCTGCAAGCCCAACAACATTTTCAGGATACATGGCATATGGTTCAAAACATGTGTAGAGTTCCCCCTGATATTCACACCAAAAACGATGTATAAATTGCCACCTGCAAGCCGAACAAGAGTTTTCCCAGATATGACACATGCACGTCAAAAACTACAAAAAAGTAACGAACAGATTTTGAAACATTCTTTAAAAATCCTAAAAATGACCATTTTTAGGCATAAATTGCCACCTGCAAGCCAAAAAATGTTTTTTTCAAAATTCCGGCTCCACCACCTTTCCTCAATTACGGATTGCCACCTTCACACAAATGTCAGAAAAATTTATAGAGCAGTTATCCGGGAAAATGCGTTGGTGACGGACGGACCACATTTTATAAAAAAGAACCAATCTTGACACATTTCAAAAACACCCGAAACAAGACGGTGAATTAGTGGACTCATGCAAATATAATAATATATATGTCACACCATACGCAAGAAAAATGACACGGTACAGGTAGTCTCAAACAGGCATAACCAAACCGACAGGAGAACCATTCCTACCGATATTCATACCCAAACAACTTGTAAATAACTATATTTTGGCAACACAGCCATGCTCTAATGAAACAACAGCTTCTTTACTTTTATTTATATGATCCAAACGATCATTAAGATTCGCACCAAAAATTAATCAATAGGGTCATCTAACACTAATGAACACATAATTCTATGCTCCAAGAAAAACCTAAAACTGAACATGTTTAGCCAAAAAATAAAAAGCAAATGACGAATAGTTGTTTCATTCACAGATATGACGCATGGTCCACAACATAACCACAGTTCCTATAAATTTTTACGCGAAAAATGGCAGCACAATATTATGCAGATTTTCCAATATTCTCCACAAACTTTGAGACTGGATATTTTTCCTTTTTTACATAAACAGCCTACAAGATGAACAACGTTTTTCGGCAAACATTCTGCTTCACAACTTGATTATGGATTTTTACATTTATCCCTCTCAGAGGAAAACTCCCTATACTGTGAAATTTGGATCTTGTCTCAAACAATGTTGAATATGAATATTCTCAGGTCTGTAGGCTGTTGCGTTCAGTGGACAGTGCACCTGTGTCAATACAAGTACCTAATTAAAATTGTAAAATATACTTGTTGATTTTTAGAATAGAAATTTCGTAAAGAAATCAGAGACAACTGAGTTAATGGCCAGAAAAGGATCTCTCACCTAATATTTACATTCCACATAAGCACACTGGAATCAGAACCGCCAGCAGTAAATATATACTTCCCGTCATAACTACATGCAAGGTTGTAGACCTAGAAAGTTGACGAAACATAATTGAGTTACCACAAGTAATATTGGTATACATCTATACTATTCAATCCACAAGACTCAAAAACTATATTCTGCGTAGATGGAACAAAACACAGTATAATAATGTTTTACATAAACTATATAAGAAGCAGATATACTGATAAAAAACCTGTCACATATAAAAATCCCTAATAGTCAAGCACAAAGTAACTTCAAAATAATGATTCCTAACCATTCCAGGATGAGCCACAAGAGCCATTGATTTATGAGGATTACCATCCAACGGAAGAATCGCCAGCCCAACCTACAAGCCAACAACAAAACACCGCAAGTAATGAGTTGAGGAGCAACAAATTTGAAAAAATCGCTCACAAAATCTCGCCAAGAAAAACGTCATACAAGACACCATAATGTCTTTGATTGAGAGAGCGTGTCAGACAGAATTATAAGTTCTTTTGTCGAGAGAATCGTCTGGAGGAGAGGGGGTTTCCACCAATGCTGTTTTGAAGTTTGCAGTGACAATTTGCAAGTGTTAACAGTATTCTCTTGAGAACCTTTGTAGCAATCGTTTTTTGTGATAGCTTCACCAGGGGGGATGTCACGTGACCATTTTCCGACAGGAGGCAACATCAATTTTGGCCAATTTGTAGGTTTCTGGTTCCGCTGCTGAGATGGTTTACTTATTTTTGGCGTTTATTCTTCATGACGAGGGCTTTCCAGAAAGGTATGTTTGGGGTAAATTGGCCCAACAAGGGGTCTAAATAAAAAGAGGTCAAAGTCCGAATTTTGGTCAGTTTTGGCCATTTTATGCTTTTTTCACTATAGCTTTTAAGAACGAAGATAGCATCCAATACTCACCAATTTTATGTCATTCGGTAATGGAGAGTATATGTACTTCTACATGTCAGTATAGAAAAAGTCAGACACATCATCGATTCTCTAATTTGTTACACATAACGCAGTCTGCGGGATAGCTGCTAAAAACGGCAAAATGGAAGACTGAAACTCTTCAGGCAGAAAATATTTCAACTTGAGCTACCTTTGTATGGCACCGTTTCCACCCTTCCTGGATCATTTGCGACCAGCTGAGGGCAATTTCAAACATTTTATCTAACTTTTAAGTTCTTAATATCGGTTTCTACAGGAGAACATATAACCGATCAGCAAAACTAAAATGGATGTAATTTGCATACCAGGCCACCTGGAAGGGAGGGGGCGGGGGGTCCAAATTTAAAATTTGTCAATAAATTATGGGCAAGCATAAGTGGTCCAAAGTTCAAGGTTTTAGCATAATTGAAAATTAGTATTTTTTAGGGGGTAAGGGGGAGGGGGGTGCCCTGCCCAATGATGATTCACTAGTCAAACGATGTTAACAGTTAAGTAGTGACAAAGATGATACATCTGAAGTGAAATCAGCATTCTTAACATAGTTTGCTATGATGACATACATCATAAAATAAATATCTACAGAGCCTATCGTGATACGAATTTGAGAAGTCATACCATTAAAAGTGGTCCAAAGACAGTGTATCCTTTACCGGAAAAGAAATTTGAGTGTGCTAATGATTTTACACTTAACAGCTTCAGAATAGCCTGGGAAAGGCTTTTTCCAGGCATCTTCTTTGATTATACAGGCTGCAGAATTTAAAACTTCAGCAAAAATAATTGAGGATCATAAGCGTCATACAAAAGAATGAGCAATTCAGGATTTCCCAATGCCAGATGAGCTATAACAGCAGCAATCAAAACATAACCACCATCAATACGAATGCTTATATCAAAATGCCTCTAATGGTCACTTTCTAAAAAAGCAAAATGTTCATGCAAATCCAAACAACAACTCCTTTGAAGTTTGACATAATGTATAATAAAAAAGTAAACAGCTGATCTTGAAGCATATGTAAAAAACTCGATAAGCACACATTTTCGCACATGCCGATCCGCGCTTCTGACACAGGGAACAGGCGAGCAGACCCCTGCTATATGATGAAAGAACGAGGACGTGTTCAAAATTAACACTGCACACATCCACCTAATATTCAGCATGTCAGCAATGAAGAATATTTTGGATTGAAACCATTTATGGACCAAGTAGACCTTACACAGACTGAGATACGTCAACGGTGCAGTGGCTACCCATAAAAGTTTGTGCCCGGGAAATCTTGATTGGGAAAATGTCAGGATATTGTGTACCCAGTCAAGATACTGTACTTTTCCAGAATAGTGTGTGAAGCATTGGAAATTCAAAAGAATCAGTGTCGTCCCCGGGCCGTCAAAAAATTTCACTGTAGGAACAAAATTTCGTTCGCCCCAATCGACGTAAGGGCAAACGAACTGAACGGAAATTCATTTCAACGACTTAAAGGGATGACCAGAAAAATCTTTAGAGTGCTTCTCGCCTCTCATGCAATAGCCAAGGACATTGTTGTAGCAATAAAATTTCTGAAGCCTCTAGAAAAGAAAATCTATCGAGACGTGTAACAGCATGCTAGCGGGAAGATACAATAAAACGATTTTTATCAGATATTAAGGATACTGTTAACCCTCTGAGAGCGTTTTTTTCTTGAGCCTGTTATTCACTTTAGACAAGGCTCTGTGACATCATAGAGATAAATACATGAACATTATATACCTGGTTCATTTCCTATCATTTCAGACTAATATACCTGTTCCCGGTAAACAAAGAAAACAATTGGAAAACTAACCATACTTCTTCGCAGAGCTCTAAGTCCCACCATGTTTAATATTTTCTCACAGCACTTATCTCATATGAACTGTCGAAGATGTAGCTTCAAAACGGTGTCGGCAATTTTCGAGATTGTCTTTTGTTCTTGAGCTATGGGCCTACGTTCCTGAAATTCCTGACATTTTTTCGAGAGTTTTGAAAATTTCAACTTAAATCGCTTATAACTTTTGATCTAGGCAATTACAGAGAAAATGCCGACACCATTTTGTAGACCTGTTATGACCTTTCGAACCGTGTACCATTTGTCCAGGAAAGCATTACTGGGGGAGACTTAGAGCTTGTAGAAAGTCAAAAATATCAGTTTTTCCCAGTTTTGTTTACTGCTTCATAGCAGGTGGTATGCCAAGGCCATCACTTCCTGTTCTCAATTTTAAAACCAGATCAGCGAAATTATCTGGAACTATAAAATGTCTTCAATAATTGCCAACAAAAGTTTGTTTCATGGGCTGCAGAGATGGGGGACGGGAAGGCTAAGCGCACCTCACAATTGATGTTGGCGAACCTGACAACTTACGTTCTAGAAAGCCTTGGGGAACAGATTTTCATTCGTGCCAATTGGGGTTTGTGTGAACACAGTGCGAATGATCGTTTCGTTTGTAAAGACCTGGACTCCAAGATAAAAGTGGCATGAATCTGGATTGCGGACAATATGTCACGTTTTGGCAACCCAACTATTATATAAGCTGGAATCAACTCACAGGTTTGTGATTTCATGTTGTCATAGTTGACATTTGAATCAAATGGCCTAAAAATTGACTAATGCAGCACATTCTATAATGTTCTATTTTTCCCGCTGTTACATCAACGTACTTTGGACTTATATGCTGATGATGATGATAACTAACAAACCATGAAAAAACTTATAAATGAATATTAATTATAGTTGAGTGCGCTTCGTTGTGAGAAGTTACTGATTATCGAATACAGGTATCATTATATGTAAAACACTAGCGAAATAATGTGCCCATAGTATTGCACTTCCATCTTCAAAATTCTGTATCTGCCCCCATCTGTTGCATTACAACAAATCTCTAACATTATACCCATTTTCGGACATCATGCCCAAGATGCCATTATGCAATTCACACAATAACACCCATCACTGCACAATACATCATTTCAATGTGCATAAAAAACATTAAGAAGTATTGAACGGAACCTATGTAGATAATATTAGAAAAATAAGAAACAACTATATTTTGACAAAAATGACCATGTTTAAGCTGATCAGGATGGCTTGTGAACATTTGAAGTGTTATATAGACCAGTTTCAGATCAGGCTTCACATAAAAAATCATAACCAACAAATTAATGGATCTTGATTATTTCCGGAACACCCAAAACATGATCATTTAAGGTCAAAGCATATAAAGCCTCCCAAAGGCAAACATGGTATCTCCAACATAAACCACAGATCTCTACAATTGTTGCTTATAGTGCTAAACAGAGCAGCCCAACATAATGTCTGCTTACTTTATCCACATTGATATAAGCAAGATAGCGGTTTGGTGAGTCCTCGATATCAGGCAGTGAAACTATCCTAAAGCAGGAAAAGAATGGAACTATAGATAACGAATTACATAAATATTAAAACCTAAACAACAAAATAGCCTGTGCCTCAAGAGCATAGTACCCACTAGTCAAAGAGCAAATACCTGAATCACAGTAAAATAGGTCTACGTTCGCTTATCACATAGCGGACAAGACTCGTATAACAAGTACTAATTCACTACAGCTATCTCACGAATTGTTATTTCTGTTTGCTAACAGCAACTGACTAGGTAATGGCCTTTAAATCATGGGATTCAAAGTTAATGCTGAGGCAATCAGGTGCGATGAATGCCAGTAGTATTGCCCACTGCAACCAGATCCTGCATAAATGATGCGTCTTCAGATTCTGTGATCAACATTCCAATGTAATTGGGCTCTCGCTTTGCAAGAAGTTTCCCATAAGCAGCAAATCAGCATATTTCAATAAATTACTGTCCACTCTTTTTCAGAAATAAATTTGTAATCATACCCAATATGTAAACAGGTTTACTCCAATGAAACATTTTTCAACAATTCTATTCGTAGGCACAAACAGCAACCAAACTGAGATTAGTGAATTATTTCTCTGAACTGGCTAAAGTAGACACGTGACCATAAATTTTGGTAGCAGTGCTTGTTCCTGATGTGGGTTTTGTAAACTTTCAAACACCTAAGCAAATTTTTTTACTCAATGCCCTGGAACTATGCAATGTCTCCGAATGTAACTATCCCATGCCATTACTTTCAGCAGGATTTTCGGAAACAACTAGCCAGTGCTAGTACTCATTTTTTTATAGCAGTTACTCAAAACTATTTCAGCTTATAATCAACAAGATAAAGACAAGTGTTTTTTGTTCTTTGATCATGCAGTGTTTAGGCCTGAACTTACATCTTCATTCACAAACCAGGGCTTCAAATTAAAATTGCAGTTTCCATAAGAAGAAAAAACCTAAAACCATGTAGTGTGGGGTATCTATAAGTCTCACAGTTCCTAGTTTTCAGAAAGGGAACTTGCAGTGGCAACATGATGGCTGATAGAGAAAAGTAACCGCAATGCTTCGATTAAATCTATGGGTTTTTTAGGGGGCGTTAAAAGGAGGGGGCGTCTATTACATTTTTATGAAATTCTTTTTTTTTCTTACATATAAGCTTTATACATCAATGAAATTAGATTACCAGTCAATATCATCGTAAATATCATCTTTCTCATAATCCTTATGCAAAATAAAAGTCACAAAGCTCAAGTAATAATGTAGTAGTGGTAGAAGTTTTACATAGTTAATTAGTGTGTCTCTAATAAACGCCCCTCTAGAGGGGGCTTCTATTTTAGGGGGCATTTATAGAGGGGTGTCTATTGAAAATCTCTTGAAGAGGGGGGCCTTTATAGGAGGGGGCATTTAAAAGAAGGGGGTGGCGATTAATCGAAGCATTACAGTAATCGAAAGTGACTACTCAAATGAGATTAGTGGATTAATGTCTTCCGCCTGTTACTCTGCTGTATGATGCTCTACGCAAGTAACGCTTGTCCAAGGCTATACTTATCATGCGTTCTCCCAGAAAGTAGCTTGTAAAGACAACAGCAGATTTTGAATCATTCTGAAATAATATTAGTACAGCAGTAGAGGCTAACACACAAAGGCTTATGATAGTTCTATTGTCTCACCCATTTCTTTTTGGCAATCAGTACTACTTTCTGAAAAGTTTCTTGTCCAGTTTAAAGTAAGTTTTCTAAGATTAGCGAGGAAAATTATCATCTCACAAATGGCCACACATGAGGGATTACTAATTGAGCAGTGTAAAGAGTTGCGTAACAGCTGACACATCATGTGACAGCGACAAATAGACGTAGTGAGATTTTATTTACTAAGTTTGTCCATCTATTCATAGTCTACATGCTGTATTGGCATCCATTAGATTTCTGACGTAAGCAACTCCATCGGCCATGTTGGGTATTTTTATTATGCCAGTAATAGCTTGTACATGCACTAATTTGGAAGGCCTAAGAAACTTTAAAAGTGTGCTCAGTTGAAGCAGCCAATGATTAAGCAACAAGTATTGGCAAAAACGAAGAGAAGATGGTAGTTTGTTGAAGTCCAGAGTTTTAGTGTTAGAACTCATTGTGTGGTGTATAGTTCGGAGGAATTTAAAACCGGTACAAAAAGTGTTGAAAGATCAATTTTTCAAACTCTCAGCCTCAAACAAACTAATTGCGACATACAATGAACAGAACGCCTTTATTCTCTTGACCGTTGTAAACTTCTGTGTAGTTCCAAATCAAAAATTTTCGCAAACATAATTGGCAATGTACAAAACCCACTTCAAATTAATATTTCCTTCAGCATCAGAATCTCAGCAAGAAAAGACAGCTATCTTACTTCTGAGCAGGAGACCCATATGTAGGCCCCAATAACGTTTTTCGACACATCTTCGTAGTAGAATTGAATAATTTCATTTTGAACTGAAAGAAAATAAACACGAGTCACTGAAGGTGATATAACGTATTCCATGCAATTACTCCTACAGATCCAGACACCCATAACATCCACAGGTATACTATTTGTAAATCTTAACCAAAGAATAGAAGACAGGGCAAAGCAGTATAAGATATTGTTTCACTAGAGCAAGAATTCAAATGCATTTGAAGCTATGGAGTGGTTGGCCCAGAAAGGACCATTCCTGGATCATACTTTGACTGACATTGGACAAATGTTGTCAGATTTACTGATGGTACTCAGTCAATCAAAATTCTTGGCAGACTGTCATATATGTAGCATATTTATCAATAAGATGAAACAAGTCACAATGATTAGCCAAAGTAAAAACATATCAATGTTTTTCTTCTGAAAATATCAGACTAGCAGCATGTTTTTAACCAGAAACTTGTGTCAAGCACAAAGCAGATAACCTACAACACTAAATGTCCTAAAAGCACTAAATTGGCCAAAACTGAAACTGCCACATCTGTAGTTTGGTCTCGTTGGTCTCAAAAGCTTTAACTGTTGTATGTTCTTCCTTGTTGAGTTACATTAAGTCCTACTGCAAGGATTGCTACTGCCAATACAGCAATGGAAGAGTTTAAAGTATTCTATTATTGTTTATTTGCCATATTAGAAGTATGTAAAATGATGTCTCCAAGTCTGTAGATCCAAATAATCAAATTGTAACAGGACCACTCCGAAAGGTTTCAGAAGAAAACTTTTTGATACTAAACACTTAAACAGATACGTTTTTTGATGCTACTACACCAGTGAAACACATGGCTCACCGTTCAATTGTTTTCCCGGTCACTAATTTTGAAAGTTCAAGGATTAATGGTGGAATGAAGATTCAAAAATGTAGAACAAAACTTGCTGCATCTCCCCATGTTAGACTATTCGGAATTCTAACAGGCAGCCTATCACTTTCGACAAGTTCACTCAACAATTTTATATTAAACATAAAGTTTTCGCTATCAGAGACAAATTCTATAAATAATTGTATGCAAAACTTTCAGCAGCCAAATCCACATGCATGAGTTTTTCAAAGGAATGATGAGAATGGCGGATAAACTATTTCTAAGCAAGGAGGGACATAAAATGCAGACCGTAATCTGATACTAGAAAAATGATTTAAGTTTAACCCTATTTAGACTGGGCTCTTGGAACCCCCCTCTTTAGATTGGGGGGCGGGGGGCAAATTTGCCCCCCCCCACCGTAAAACCCGTTTGAATGCATCCCTTGAGATGAAAATTTGCATGCATAAACTACAGGACGTACACTTTTATTTGACATCAAAAAAAAAATTGTTGCTGATGTGATAGTTAGTGATGACGTCATAATTAAGGATTCTGGACCAAAAAAATCAAAATTTTTTTTTGCTCAATATTCATTCTTAACTAATAAAAGAAACATTTTAACACTAAAAGGTACCAATAGGACATGTTCCTCCTTAAAATTTGGTTAAAACCTTTCAAAAACTGCTCTTCTCACTCTAGTTTTTCTCTCAGGTGGTCCCGAGAAATGACCAATATCTTGGGAACCCCTGGGGGTGGGGACGTAAAATTTGGTCAGAATGTGGCTAAGATAGTTTCATTAAAAGTCACGAAGTTTCAGTACTTCAGCGTTTACCGTTTAGGAGC
>JAOBRC010376793.1:0-12592 GCA_027575255.1 Scolionema suvaense
TAAGAACCAGCATATTCTTTCTGTTGCTCAAGCCACTGCTGAACACGGTCTATGCTGAGCTGCTGTATAGATGCTTCGGATAACTGCTGGAAATTGGTCAGATCTCCTGGCTCATCAATATCAGTGGTTGATTTATGACGAGGATACCTGGAAAGAAGGTGGAAGGAAGCTTTGCATTCAATTTCGCACACTATGTACTCACTGAAAGATGCCAAGACAAAACAACACAACAGATGCTGCATAGACTATTAACATATGATAAGTAATTCACAGCAATTTTCTAAAAGGAAACTTTTGTCAATTTTGCGAGTTTGCCCTATTTCACATAGCCTTCGTACAACACCCTTCACGATTTTGATCATCGTATAGGGTCTATGCATCAGAGCACGATTTGCTGTCCAGGCACTTAGTAATTATTCTCTGCATTCACATATTCAGCTGACTAGACGCATTATCTGCATAATCTTCTCGTGTTCGCCCAATCTGTTAAGTCTGCCTGATAAATTATGCATCAAATCTTGCATGCGTCAGCATGTGCATAATCAGTTAACAATAGAGCGAGACGGCAAAACAAGCGCAGATGCAAAGACCCTATACGATCTCTTAATCATTGGGTCTTGTAGGAAGGCTTATTTTGCAAAGGTTCATTTCACAACAATGTTTGAAAACGTCCACCACA
This sequence comes from Scolionema suvaense, assembly GCA_027575255.1. Taxonomy (NCBI): domain Eukaryota; kingdom Metazoa; phylum Cnidaria; class Hydrozoa; order Limnomedusae; family Olindiidae; genus Scolionema; species Scolionema suvaense. The sequence goes on from JAOBRC010376793.1 coordinate 680, forward strand.
AGCAGACGCTTATCTCCCAATTTCGTCGTCTGTATTTTTGTGTACCAAAGGCATGTTGGCCTTAGATTCAGATGATGACCATGTTCATTTTCTACTTCATTTGCTCTTTTTTCAAAAGTGAAGAATCAGCCTTGCCAAGTATGAGAAATTTCGACATTCTATTTTCATGAAAGTTAATTCGGCGATTCTATCGTGATTTACCAATTCGCGAAAAATTTTGACCTTTCACAAAGTTTCTGCCATGACAGCTTCACCAAATAAATTATGCAAACATGTGGGCAGGGGCATCAAACATGTCACCATAAATTTTTTGAAATGCAGTTTTTCGTTAGTGGCGTTGGAAAGCCTTAGTTTTTCAATGAAGAACGAAAATTAATCACAATCAACTGAAATATATTTGAGTTCATATTAGGCCTAAATCAAATTGAGGATGAATGTTACTTTTGAACTTTTATAAGATGACATTTTGGGGTTCATAATTTGTGACTTTAGTGAAGCTGTCAACAGTTACTCAGATGTAAGTTCCGCTCCCTTCATTCTGCATTTCGTGTGTGAAAGGAGAGGGAATACTCACACAGACACATTGTTGAACAAAATTTACCTGTGATGAAAGATATGCGTTTAAATTAAGGGGTAAAAAAAAATTTGGTGAGTGTTGATTGATTGATTCATACACCGAAAATCCCTTTTTACAAGCAATTTAAATCAACATCTATTCTGCAATTTAAACAACTTATGGGAAACGGATAATTAGGGGCTACATGAAATCAAGGATGTTTGAGAATCAGTGATGTTCCTTGCCAGCAGGACTAGAAGAAACTGACTATTCAATCGCACACATCAACAGTATAGTTCATTCACTACCAGTACAAAGAACAATGCTAAAGTTTAACCAACAAATTTTATGTGTATTCCTAAGCAAAAGACCTTCCAAACCTGCGCCAGACAATCACCAAGTAGTCATCACAGACACCAAATATACTCCTCATTAATATCGTTCAATATACTGATAACACAGGAACTGGAGGTCAGTTCCTAATCCCTCCACAGCTCTATAATTATACAGATGTGATTTGCTAATGATCCAACAGTGGCTTCATTCACAGAATTGGGCAGAGTGGAGCAAAGGATGTCCACAACAATAGCCTTAACAGAAAAACAGATATTCCAGGCTTGTCATCAAAGAGGAAGGTGACAAAGATTGTCACCATGGAATGGATTTACTTTTCCTATCACAATGCAAGCTGAGGATGAAGTCATGTACAGCCCACTTCTCTAATCTCTATCTCATGCAAATGTTTTAGAGACGGGGCACGAGTAGCACAACAATTCACCCTCAATAACGTCTCTTTTACAGCTATGCTACTGCCAAAAACTATTTTTCTACAACACACAGGTACACACACAAGAGTGTGGCACGCAAATGACTGTATCACTATCCAACAATTACTGTAAACGTTTTAGCAAATCATCACACATCAATAGGGTGGCAAACATCTTCAGAATCATTGCTGATATCCCCTCAGGAGATCACTTTAATACCTGAAGATCAGATAAAACTTTACGTATTCGTGGCAAAATAGTACGAGGTCATTTTCATTCAAGGACTTTTTTACACAACATTGGAACAAAGAACAACAAAGTAATGAAGCTTTGTGACTTTTCATATAATTTAGTTACCAGGGTTTTATCCAGACACTAAGGTTCCATACCGTTTTTTGGTGAATTGAGTTTTGGGTTCATCGAGGCAGGTTAGCGAAGCTCGGGAAGCCATGGCGTTTCAGGGTATTGATTTTTGTCAAATTTGCCATTTGGCGCAACAAAAGAGAAAATAGAAAAACTTTCTTAGTGCTATGATATTTGGGAATTTGTTTTTGCACATCCTACGATGCTTTAATGCCAAAAGTTTCGGCGGATAAATGTTTTGGAGAAAAAACATCGGCGAAAAATCTTTCGAACACATTTCTCCTAAATTCGGACAAAATATCTACTTCGAATATACTTTTTTGGTTTAAAGAACAGCCTATTGATTATATGAGTTCTCAGAACATAGTGGATTAGAAAAAAAGCAAAGTTGTGTTGTTTTAGAATGATGTTGCTTACTACAGTTTTACATTGTGTGAAAAACTACAGAAGACTAGTAGATAAAATTTTGCGTTCGCAAAGTTCGTTTTGTGATCGTCATGCTTGTTGCTATATTTAATCCAGGTCAGCAAACAGATCTTCCATCACCAAGGCTTCTTTTATTCCGGTCATTTCAAATCCTTTGACTCTCAATCAAAATTAAAAGAAATCATTTCCCAAAATGCTTCGGCGCTATAAACTTTCGGATGAGGCTGAAAAAAATGACATTCAGACAGTTTTTAATACGAAAGTTTGTGGCGCCGAAACTTTTGGGGATTAATGTATTTTCCTTTGTCAGATTCAGTTTTTGATACTCAATTCAGATTGAGTTTTTCCCTTCCGTTGAACGGTGTGGAAATATGCTTGGATAAAACACTGGTTACATACAAACACTTTGGTGAAGTTTCGTAATGGTACCTGTCGTGGTTCCCATTCCTCAAGACCACCTAGTCTCAAATCCATGCCAAAATTAGGAGTTTTGGCCACAATTTAGGGCAAAATGAGAGAAAACGTGATTCTTTTCTAGATAAAGCATGCTTTTTAAATGTTCTAAACAAAATTTTCTCCAGAAACCCCTAAAAATGACTTCATCAGGCATGATAGCATCATCAAAAGTTAACAAAAGAATGCTGAGAAAAAAATACAAAAACCTGTACTTTTTGTATAAATCTAACGCATGCCCTGCTCTTCTTGGATATGCCCTGCGTGAATACAAGTTATTTTCTATGACTTGAGTTCACAAATGTCAATTTCAGTCCTTCAGAGAGGAAGCTTCAAAAAGATCCATTTCCCAAAACATTCAGGAGGACCAAAACCAAATGTTTTGTTTTCAGAAGATCTGTGACTTCACTCACAGCTTCGCTTTATATCTCTTAACCCTATTCAGGATAGGGGAGGGCAAAAATGAACCTCTGTCGGAGGTTTTAAAATAATAATGGAACGAAGAATGACAAAGTAATGAAACTTTGTGACCTTTGATACAATTTATCTACAAACATTTTGGTGAAGTTTGATGATGGCACCTGTGTTTCCAGAGATACGGTTCATTTGTTGAGACCAGCTAGTTCCAAATCCATCCTAAAAATAGGTGTTTTCAGTAACTTTGACCAGAATTTAGGGCAAAATGAGAGAAAACCTAATTTATTGCTGAAAAAAAATTGTTTTTTTAGTGTTCTAATCCAATTTTCGGGGGTCATTCCTAAATCCCTAAAAATGATGTCATCCAGCGCGGTGATGTTATCAAAACGTGTTTTTTTTTTCGCAAAAATTGAAAGATAAAGGTCTGAATAGCTAGTACACAAAGTTCGACTAGAATGGGAGCTCCAAATGGATTTTAGGCAGGGATGCCCCCACCTCATACTGAACAGAGTGCTGCAAAAGCCTATCCTAAACGGGGCAAAAGAAAGAAGCAAAAATATTAATGGACTAACAGCTTTTTTTTCATTTTGACCTCAAACAGTCAACGAACAATCAGGACCTTTTCCAGGGACTACAATATCTTCCGTATCTTAGATTATCAGTTGACTGACCACCAAAAACTTAATCTTTATGAAAACGCAACTAACAAAACTAGTTTAACCATCCACACAAAGTGCTACAAGTGCTCAGAGAAAAATAAGCAATGTTTTCAAAAATGCAACAAAATCCAGTATAAACCTCTCTGAAAAATGCTTTTCTCACATTCCTTGCCAAGTTTTTAAAACGTTTAAGTAAGCATCGGTTTTCCTCTAAATACACCCTTTTCACAGTTTCAACAGGCGCGAGTCTTGGCGACAACCTCAGCAATTAGAAATTGTAAGTGAACACTTCACAAAGACAATTAGAGTTTGATCACTAATGTGTCCATAAAGTCTGTATAATTTCTGGATATGAAAATACTTCATTTGTTTGGCGCATGCATGCACTAGACATCCAGGGAAGTATTTCGAGTTTGTTTAACGCATGCATGCATGCATTAGACATCCAGGGAAGCATTTCGAGCGTGATTTGTGATATACGTACATATGAAAACTCAAACAGATTTGTCTGAATATACATATAGGTATAATATATTTTTTTAGGCACTGAGTATGAAGCTACCCTGTTCATATCTGCTTCCGTGGCAAGTTCTGAAACAGAATCACAGTCAAAGGAACTGAACCTCAAAAATATCTTGCAAAGGGAACAAATACGAACAAAACCAGTTTATGACACTGGGAAAACACCAATATTTTTTGTTTCAGGCTTCTGAGACACAAAAGATCTATTCCTTGCTCACAGATATTGCATTTGGGGCAATAAAAATCCCACAACAACCGTAAACATTATCTTGCAAGCCCGGAGTCCTCTAGTTTAATAAGAAAACTAGTGGCTACATAGCTGAAGTGGCTAGTTCTAGTTATTACGAAGTGAATTATTTCCAAAGTTCAGCACTAGCAGCAGCAAGCAATAGTGTATCAATGTGACTTTGTCTATGATTGCAGAGCAGAAAGCTTGCTTATACCACCAAAAAAGCAATAAAAAAGAAAGTTCTTCATTCTTCAGCTGTCTACACTAATCTGTAACTTCAATTACTGTTTTAACAAAACAACAGAGACTTATTGTAAGATAGAAAAAAAATTTGAGGTTATGTCCCTTTAAGGATACAGGTAACCCTTGCAAATAATTTTGGTGGTCTACGCTCGTTTGTGCATTACAGCTAACCAATGCATTTTTCCAAATTTTTTCTTTTGCATGTTTTTCTTAGATCAGGTGGCAAGCTCTTGAAAGAGACACTAGTAAGACGCAACTTGCATACCACCTGCTACGAAGCAGAAAACAAGAGGGTGGAGAGTTCATATTCTTAAAGCTATACAAGCTCTCATTCCTCCCACTTATGTTTTTCTGTACAAGTGACATACGGTTTAAAAAGTCACAACAGGGTCTGCAAAACATTGCCGGCTCATCTCTATCTTTGCCTACATCAAGTTGCATGCCATATAAGTCGAAATTTTTAAAATGTTCGAAAAATGACTGAAATGTAAGCCGGTAACTCATGAGCTGAGAACAATTAAATTGGGAAAATTGCTGACATCAATTTGAAGCCATTTCCTTGCCAGTTCTTATGAGATTAGTTTTATAAGAAAATAACGAATATATCACGACTAAAGAGCTCTGCAAAAAATTATGATTAGCTTTCCAAATTACTGCATTTGTTTACGTGGAGCAGACGTAACCACAGTTATCTGAAATCACATGATATGAACCAAGAGCATTGCTTAGATGAATCAAACACCATGCAACATCATAGAGCCTTGACTGGAGCAAATAACAAGCTCAAGAAAAAAACACTTTCAGAGGGTTAACAGTATTCTCATTCAGCAGTTAACTATTATCCATTTGATGAACACAGTATCTTTGCACGTCCGAAGATTGGGCTTAGTCAACAAAGCTCATTAAATAACTTAATGAAATAACTTGCAGCTCAACGAGTTTTGCATACTCCACATCCAAGTTTCACAACTGTTATTTCTATCTATCAATTTCTATCTGATCTTGATTATATGAATCCCTGAACTTAGCACTTTTGGAAAACCTAATGACAAAACAACATGGAAGGGCTTGCATATCCGCTGCAACAAAAGTTAAGATTTTTTCTATCTCTCTGTACAGTCTCCTCCCCATGCAATGTTGGTTACCTTGATTCGGCAAATGCTGGCTGTCTACTGCTCTAAAACTTAGAAACTGGATGTTAAGCGCATACAACACATGCTCCCTGTATAACTAATGCTGGTAATCATGGCATACCGAAAAATGAGCATAATTATGAGGCACCTGCAATGATTGGTTTCAAATAACGCTGGAGGCTTCTTAGCAAGAAATCTGTGAGACAGTGTCTTCGACAGCATCATAGTAATTGTTTCGCTACACAAAGGAGGTGGTAACACATTTGTCGGTCGTGAATTCATGGTACTTTTGAAGATCCACTTTAGACCAAATAAAACTTAGCTCCTCGAAGTTAAAACATGTCTGTCTCTTGCTCTAGACACACTACTATGACAAAAAATGAAGCTCAAAAATTAAAGTATACTACCTGCTAATTTATAAAAACAGGCACTAGCGTATTTTGGCAGTTCCTAGGTTTCCCGCATCAGAAGCACAGTGGAGGGTAATTATATGATACACCTGTTAAAGTAGGGAATCAAAAGATTGAAACCTTGAGTAAGAGTTTATGCCATGATAAATTGATAATCTGATATGCGTGGACGAGTGAAATGGTGAAGCAGCTAACTTTTTAAGCACTCAAAAAAAAAAAGACGTGCGGGCGGCATTTTAGAACTTTTAAAAGAAATCCATAGCACCCCTTCCAAGTCACCAGTTACCATATTTCAATTGTAAAACACCATGCCATGCTTGATTGCCTCCCGTGAAACTGTTCAGTTGAGGGATGCTCGTGCTATGTGCCCTTAAAAATATTTGTTGATCAGATACTACCATAGCTGATCAATCTACTAACATTACCTCTTGTCTTGAATATTTACCAGCACAAACTTTATTTTTAACATTTAGGTGAAGTTTCTTTCACATTGCAATGAAGAGGAGGTGAAAAATAAAAAGAAATAATGTGCAAATAGGCCCCTCAAAAGCAGTAATGTGGCATCAATCTTTACTTTAGACGAGGGCGCTAGCACATATCAGACTATCAACTTAACATGGCCTTACAGGCCTCGATATAATGGCCCGACACTCGACAAATGTCGGGCGGTTTCGCTGATTTGTCGGGCAGCTTTCAGGTGCACACGACAAAATGTCGGGAGGGCTGAATGTTCCGAGTGTTTGAAAATAATCAGAGAAGCAGTGATTTGGTCGATATCTGCGGTAAGATCTCCCTCTATGAACGCCATTTCTGAACTATTCCGTTCTTTTCCCCATTCACTCGTTCCTTCTCTGCCGCTCGTCCATGACCTCTGTTTACTCTGTAAAGATGTCTGCTGTGATTGCTATTTGATATATATGACATCTCTGGCCAGCATCAAGCAGGTGGACCTCTGTGAATGAGGGAGGATTGAAGTTGCTTGTATAAGGAGTTAAATTTATCCACCTCGCAAAAGTTTATCCAAATAAAGTAGACTTATTATGTCACAGATGTGGAAGGGCCATCCCATCGGTTCTTCCAGCACGTGTATTTAATCACAGATGGAACTGGCAGCGTAGCCCCCTTATTGCGAGCATCCTATGACAGTACACGACAAAGATACCTATTTTCGATGCAAAATTATCAGGTTATCTTCGTGTGGTAGAGTATTTCATTAGAAAACTAGAAAATAGCGTTTTAGTCCTAAATACTTTGTCTCAACCAGCAAACATTAACCTCCAGCATCAACATTGCAAATATTTCAGACTTACGGTGTCCGCTCGTGTTTGCTTATATTTTTGCAGTTTTTACCCTAGTGAGCTGCTTGCAAAAAAACTGCTGAGTAATTCTGACTATTTATGATAAAGCAAAAAAATATAATCCATTTATGTATTCCAGGACAACCAGACAAGACGCAACTTACCAAGTCAACATGAAATCTATGGCTTCCGGCATTTTAGTGCATACAGGAACTCAGTTGAAATGCATTGGCAAATGGCACACGAGCTACCAGGCATTGCAGAAGCTGAGAGACTTAACGTACTACCACGCTTTATGTAGACCTTGGCTTTTAACATGAAAGATATTTGTTGGACTTATGAGTGCTTTTATAAAGGCTAGGAGACCTTTTGTATCTGGAACTTAGTCGTAAGTGGTTGTCACGTAAATGAATTTGTCGGGTTGTCACCCGTGACCGTGACAACTCTATAGCCTCAGCTGCTATGTTGTCGGGCACCCGGAGAAAGTGATATCAAGGCCTGCCTTACCTACAGTAAATTTTTGTGTTTGAAGTGCCAGCATCGTGTTTCATCTGGTGATATGGCTCATAACGTGCTTTTTTTTTAATTTGACGTTGGGGGCTCGGGATGGGAGTTTGCCCTAACCTTCACTGTTTAAATCTCATTCATAAGAAAAATGAAGTATTTTAGGCTGCTCAAGGAGCAAAATACAGGAATTAGGATATTTTTCTTTCATAAAAAGCAAATGCAATGGTAATATCTATTCCTTATCGTTTTGTTAAGTTTTATCGCACACCGTAACTTTCTAGGTACTAGTAATAGTGAACATTTTAGAACCCACTACGGAATGTTTCTAAACTCCCTTTATTATAAAAAGAAAAAAAAAAAAGGAAAAGAATATCTGACTGAAGATAAGTCTTCTCTTGTTCGTCACTGTTAAACTATCTGAGTGAGTGCCTAATGCACATCATAGGGTACATTGCAAATTTTCAAATGAGAGCACCTGTCATGGTTTGAGGCCGGCGCTGCTTTAAGATGAGGAGCACATAAAACTTCTCAGCTATCTAGAGGGGTGCTCATTTAAGCCAGGGTGCTCTTTCAGATGATTACGGCAAATCCATCAAAGCAAGTCTACACAATTTAAATATCGGTGTATTCACGTTTTGGGTTACGATCATCCATATTGCAACTAACCCTGATGTTCTTACGTTCAAATTTCAGCCTAATCATCACTCAGCATGTTGCTTACTTACATTTCATTTCAAATACTTCCAACACAGCTACACTATAGAACTGTGGGAAAAAATAATTACTATTTTCAATTTGACATCCCAAAATATGACAAAGAGATAAAAGACTTCAATTATGCCAATTGCGTCAATGCAATGACCAACCATTATATGAGACTATGTCCATGGTCTTTCCCAACCTCAATGGCATACAAGACTACAGTCAATCAGCTATGTTCCCTAAATAGCAAAATTTATGATATCACGTAATGACTAGTATCTGTGTTGGTCTCTAATGTACAGCTGATCAGTAGTCTACTCAAGCTTCACTTCACTAAATTAAAAAAAAACAACATACTCTCGAGTTCCGCATAGACGGGGCGAGACACTATTAACTTTAGATATAAAATCCACCCAAAATATGTTTATTCCAGCCTTCCCTTTGATTTAAATTTAAAACATTTTCCATGCATCTCTCTTATGAGAGTCACCTTTCTCAGAAAATCCATTTAGCTCTTGTTTTCAGACTCTTTTCGTTGCTATAACCCACATGCAAAACGTAGCTGTTGAGTTTTTTCCCGGTGTTTTTTATGCTTCAAGAAAGACCCTTATGAAAATTACTGTTAAAACAGGGGAGCGTGCCAAGTGTCCGGCAAAAATTCCACCCACCCCGTTTATTTATTTTCATAGGCCATTTCAAGCTTATTCTTCTGACTATTTGTGATGATAAAAACTTGTACGAGAACCATTCTTAGTCTGGTCACAAGCTTTACTTCTCTTTGCACAAGAACTAATTTCTCTTTGCCTAAAAAGGTAACAGTTGCTGATGGCTGGAGGATAACTGTACAAAAATCAAAAAAATTGCAAAAAGCAACTTTTATAGGTAGCAGATCTCAACCTGATGAACTTCCACCAACTAATAAAGGTTTTCACATGATTTATAAGCACAGATCAATCTGACAATTTCCCACTTATTTATATTCACTCTTATTGAACAAGAAATGACATTTCAAAAGCAAGCAGCCATGGCAAATAGAAAACTTTGCCTGCGACTACATTAGAAGATGAGTAAAATTACTCAAAGATATTCAAACTAGAGAAATTTTATTACATTTGAATCACGTATTTCTGAATGATTCGGGCTTAAGCGATACCTCAAAACAGCACTTTGGCGTCTAAGTTATGTAGTCACTAATTATGATCAATATTCCATCTGTGTATTTGTTGACCAAACGAGACTAACTCAAAATAGCGTTCTTGCCTTTGCTATGAGTAGTAAGCATTCTGACTTATTCCAGTTTGCTAGCATAGTGTGACTGGGTGATTATAAGCCTGCAGCGATTACTTCTCTGAAATAGTGGATACTGGTAATTAACTCTAAACAACGCAGCAGCGTGAAAAATACTGCAGCTACACACCTGAAACTGCGGCAGTGCTACTTTGTTTTATGGGCATTCCAGGGACGGTAACGCAACCATGTGGCCATGTGGCTCATTGTTTTTGCTGATGTTATTTTTGGCAAATTTTGGCCCATTGCGATGAAATATTGGCCAAAGAAGGCAGTAAAACCCTACTAGTTCATAGTGCAGGATTATTTAATATATGCCAGGAACCAGTAGAAGTCATTTGAGGAGGCGGAGGCCTAAAGTTTGCACCATCAGCAAAATTTTGAAGTCAATCAAGCCCAGAAGTATGCAAACTAAGGCCCTGTGCGCACAGATCTCTGACTTTTGCTAGTCGGAAATAGTCAGAGCTAGTCACACTTTGTGGGAAAATTTAGATAAAAATCATAACTATTTCCAACTAGGAGATTTTATCACCGCTAGTCAGAGTCAAGTCAAGGGCAACACTTAGGTAACCTTTGAAGTTAGTCAGAAAAGATTGCGAAAACCGATAAAGAGCAAAAGTCGAGCACACAGAGTAAAATCTGACTAGCGCGAACTCCATTCTTCCCGAAACAGAGAGCTAATTGGGTTATTGTCGCTAGTCAGTCCTAGTCAGGATTCTTACCTAAGAGTAAGAGCAGTCTTGCATAATAAATGAGCCACAACTCATTTAATATGCATAAATGGCTTGGAAGGACAAGGGGATTAGCAAATGCTTGTTATCTTTCTCCAAGAATGTAAGAGGTATGTATGTATGACTTCAGCACCGAGACTGAATTGATGTACTCAACATGTGAAAACTTTGCTTTCCAATCGCAGCATTTCTATCAGATCTGCAACTGTGAAATTTGGTGTGCCAGTTAACAGTCCATTGTGCTATGTAGAAATGCTAAACAAAATTCTGAGAATCAGTTCCTTTAAAGACTTCCCAGATGGAAAAGTCCACTAACTTTCCTGCGAAGACAATTGATGAAGATGAACATTTGATGATTTGCATGCCTACTTTGAAATATTGCATACCTACTTTCAACCCTAGTAAAACCACTGCCTGTCACGGACAGCAAATGTGTTAAACACATGTTTTTCCAGCATTCCATTTCTCTATAAACCTTTGGAAAAGTCACAAAGTTTTGTAGCTATCAGTTCTCCGGTTCGGGCTTTACTGGGAAAAAAATGGCGGGGGGAAGCCCCGGGTGAAATAGAGTTAAGAATGATGAACACATAGCACGACATAGATTATGAGCAACATAACCCGGTGTTAGGAGTAAGCGTTTTAAGAGGAAGCAACTACTCCAGAGAGTGGTAAAAACTCGACTCATATCTGGCGATGAAGTAGACAGAAAGGAACCAGCCAAACCAAAAGCAGGAAGAAAAATTACCGCATTGAATATAACACGGACACAATACACGCACGATTATGGTGTACAGCAGAAGTATCATGTAGGCTCCACCGCTTGAGGTTCTGGCAGTGGCTTTAAACATGTTCCCCCCAGTACCCAACACTCAACCCTACCTAGATTGTCGAACACACCCAAACAGTTAGTAAAACAAAAACAGCTGAAGAAAAAATAAAAATTAACAAATTAACAAAGATCCAATCAACTCAATCAAAACTAAAAGAATCATATTTTAATATTCATAAATATAATTAAAAAAATAAAATCAACAGAAAACATGATAAAATATAAACTAATCAACCATTTGATTGTATCAAAGCCATCAAAGGTGAGTCTTCTGCACAAAAACATGATTTACGTAACTCATCTTTTAATATCTGAGATTTTCCATGGTCATGCCCCATTTTTCACAACCGGTAAGTCATCGCAAGACTAATGTAAGACAAA
>JAOBRC010376904.1:0-12591 GCA_027575255.1 Scolionema suvaense
TGATGGTGTTACAATGGGCTTACCCCTTGCACTTATTCTTGCCAATTTGTTCATGGGCACTGTGGAAAAGAAATGGTTGAACGAATACGCAGGTAACTCTCCTCTTGTGTAACGTTATGTTGATGACATATTCTGTATGTTCCGAAACGAGGATGAAGTGCAATCCTTTCCTGACCACCTTAATTCTACAAATCCAACATCAAATCTACAGCAGAATATGAACATGACGGAAACCTTCCCTTCCTTGCTGTACTTGTTACTCGTGATTCCACACAAAACATACAATTTTACCAGTAAACTTACCAATTTCACCATTAAACGCACTAATTTCACCAGTTACATATCATTTAACAAAAAGATATGTCTAAGAAAAACCCTGGTTGACCGCATATTCAAAATTAACAGCAGAAACTCAAGCCTTCAGGAGGACTTGTCGTCCTCATTCGCAACTCTACAGCGCAACCAGTTTCCATTGTTTCTTATACAAAAGTAGTAGAGAGATGCAAAGCTTTCTGGTCCTATGGTGTGCAGGACAGACATGGAAGAGGATGGTAAGGTAAAAGCAACTGAAACTCCAACCAAGTACTTCTGGAAGAGGAATTGGAACAGGAATTGAACTAAAAACATAAACACATCTTATTAGAAACCGTTATGTTCTTTGTCATAAACCTGCCTCAAGGTTTGCTACTTTGGGCTTGTTGCCTAATGAGCATAATTGTTTTCGAGTGCAAAATCTATGTCGCGCCATTTTCGTTGGAATGAAGTTTCGAAACGTCTTTTAGTTTAAATTGACCTGGGACAAAAGACTAGAATGACACCTGGACATTTTTGTCACAGGTTAGAGGGGATACTTTGTTGCTAGAGGATGAGTTTTCCTATTTTAAAATGGGAGTCTTGAACAGGTTTTAGTCATCATTATATATTGACATAAGCATTGCTTCTATGCCCAAATAAGTTCTTTGGATTCTTTCGAAATTAAGACCACAAAACGTCGTTCGAAAACAGATGTTCCCAATTGTAGAAGAAAGCAAACAGTTCGAATACGTTTTAAAATAAACCCGCAGGTTTTGGAGACTTGAAATGTTTAGTATGGTGGCCCATCGGCGCTTAAAGTTTTTTTATCTTATTATTAAGATTGTTTTTTTGTTGTTGTTTTTTTTAAATAATATTATACTTACGCTAAACTCTAATTGCTGCTTAGCTTTCGATTTTACTCTTAAACAAAGATGAGAAAATACTATTTTAAATCTCGTTTATCCAAAGTCAGCATATCGTTTCTTTAATTTTGTTTTCATAACTGAAAATGAATTCTTTTTAGCTTAACAGATTTGTTAAGATTGCTATTTCAAATTACTGTGTCAAATTACTTTCAATCTGTAATTTTAGTTCACTTCAATTTTCGTGTTGATTTTAAAAGCAAAACACATTTGAAAACTGTCAGTAACAAATGGGCCAACACTGCAAGTCACAAGTGCATGCGGTGGGTTTCTGTCTTGATACTACAAATAGATTCAGATGATGAATAATTGATTATCGAATGATTCTGATATCTACCAACACGCCATCTATTAGTCTCAACTAAAAACAGGATGCAAGTGAGATGGAACATGAGATGCATGTTATGGAAGGGGAAAATTGGTAGTGTAGCCAAAGCCTGAAGGCTGATTTAAGGATACTGTTAACCCTCGGAGAGCATTTTTCTTGAGCGTCGTATTCACTTCAGACAAGGCTCTGCGACATCATATAGAGATAAATACATGAACATTATACACCTGGTTCATTTCCGATAATTTCAGACTAGTATAGCCACCTGTTCCCGGTAACCAAAGAAAACAATTGGAAAACAAACCATACTTCTTCCCAGAGCTCTAAGTCCCCCCATGTTTAATATTTTCCCACAACACTTATCTTGTATGAACCGTCGAAGATGTAGCTTCAAAACGATGTCGGCCATTTTCGAGATTTTCTTTCGTTCTTGACCCATGGGCCTACATTCCTGAAATTCCTAACATTTTTTCGGGAGTTTTGAAAATTTCAACTTCAATTGCTAAGAACCTTTGATCTAGGCAATTACAGAAAAAACACCAACACCGCTTTGTAGCCCCTGTTATAAACTTTTGAACTATGTAACACTTGTCCAGAAAAACATAACTGGGGGGACTTAGAGCTTGTAGAAAGTCAAAAATATCAGTTGTTCCCAGTTTTGTTTACTGCCTCGTAGCAGGTGGTATGCAGGTCGCGTCTTACTTCTGGCTCTTTCAAAAGCTTGCCACCTGGTCTGGTCTCAGAAAAACATACACAAGAAACAAATTTGAACAATTCACTGGTTAGCTGTAATGTGCACCTAAGTTCAAATGGCAGAAATGTTTTCCGAGGGTTAACAGTATCCTTAAGTAGTTCTGTGACACGAAATATGACTCGACAGAAGATTTGGAGTTCTGTTAAGCAGAAGTATAGTTTCTATCCTTGGAGCTTGCGGATCTTGGATCGTCGACTGCGTTATTTTGGGATTAACTTGATAAACTACGCGACACCATCAGCTGACGAGAGATTTGATAGTGAACTGCGTGCATCTTGTTCATAATGTGCATTGCGTGCAACTGCGTGCATCTTGTTCATCGATGATCTCGATCCAGAAGGTTTGGAGGAAAGAACTTTTGAAAAGAAAGAGAAGCGTGCGAAACGACCGTTTATATATTCGGGTCCGTTATCTTTAATGTCTCTTGACGGACATGACAAGCTGTGTGGTTATCAAGCTCCACTTTTCCGATTGCCGTTCATGGCCGCATAGATACGTTTTCTAGAAAGATCATGTATCTTCATCTGCGTTACTTGTATCATAGTAAAGTTCTTCCTCAATACATCAGACTTGACAAAAGTACGGAGAATGAGAAAGTAACAACAGGTATATCTGATGACTAAAGTAGGTCAGATGACCAATCCAGTTGATTCAAACATATACGGCCCTTCTACTACGAATAAAATTGAGCGATGGTGGCGAGATCTTCAAGAGCGGTTAGAGATTTATTTCAAGGTACAGTTAGCAGGTCTTCTCCATACTAAGGAGTATGATCCAGCCAACCAAATTGATCGACAGCTCTTAGGGTACGTTTTTATTTTATTTTGTTGTGCAAAGAGAATACGATTTATATGTCAGTATGTAGAACTCCCACAGAATACGAACACAAGATCAATTACTGCTGCCTGTCGGTATACCACTGCTTATGTTTGATTGCCCTGAAGAGTATGGAGGATCCAACAAGGGGATACCTCTAACAGGTAATCTTTTACGCGAAGAACAAAACTGTCGGGAATGCTATCTGCGGACGACAATGACTATTTTGACATGGATGTAAAGAAGGAGTGTGAACCTCTCCTAATTGTCCCGGGGAATGGGAAGAAACAATTCAGTTTCATCGAACATTGAAATTACTGGCTGGCCATTGATGCGGTTCGCGAGGAGACCAACAATTTATCTGATTACCGACACAGAAGTAATGGTTATCGCACACTTGTTGTCAGACAAGGACAAATACGTACATTCCCCTATCCCAGGCTGCTATTTTTTGCTTGCCGGGTCAAATATGGTAAAATAACATTTTTTCGAAAACAATTGTGATACTGAGCTTTAGTTTACCTTCATAGAATTTATCAATAAGTATTCTGACAAACGTTGACGTATTTTGGGTCGACATGTCAGGTGATTTGGGCCTATTTTCAAAAAAGGGTCAAAAATTCCCCAAAATTTAAAACTTAAAAAAGTCCACATTAAACTCATAAAATATAAAACATTAAAACGAACTCGATAAAACACATTTCAAGGAGTTTGACCCACGTTTTCGGTTTTTACGGGCAAAAACGTGATTTTCGGGCAAAGTCGGGCAAAACGTTGTCTATTTTACTCGTGGTAACATAAGACGTCGTATCTTAGGGAGCCTGGGACCAGAATTCTACTGACAATTGTGAGGTCATTTAAGGTGAATGGAACGTCCTAACAAGTTTCACCTTCATAGCTACTCTAAAGCAGAAGTTAGGACTGGCGGCCAAAAGAACCCCCCCCCCCCCTTTCCTTTCACTAATCCAAAAAGCCTGTCTGGGATAGGGTTAAGCAAGTCTAAATATAAGAATTATTTCTCAACATGCAGAATGAATAAACCCATTCTTCTGTGAAAACATTTTGCACTCAAGGCGAAAACAAGTGTAGAATTCATAAACGTCAAGAACGTTTAAACGTTTAAGAATTGTAAACGTCTGAGGTACATCTACCCGTGAGAATGTCCAGAGTATAAAATCAACAATATAGTTGATGATGGATGGTGTACGAAATACTAGTTAATCATACCTCCACAATATTTACCTGAGACAATGACAACATTTGCAAAACATGTTGCACTGATGCTCTTTGATAAATTTATCGATAGCTTCATGGCTCAAATTACCAGCACAAAAGTAGACTTCATTGCCAGAGGTCAGTTCTGCCGTGGCTATTTCAGGATCATACCAGGTGTACGCTGCACCATGCAGTTCTAGCAGCATCATTTTCGTGCCAGAATATTGGTAGCATAAAAACCCTCATTAAACACAAATGTTGTCTAAAGGGCAGATTTGTCTTGAATGTGCTTTGCCATCGTAGAGGCCAGTTAATGTGCGTTACTGTGTAGCTGTGCATTCTTATACATTCTTACGCGTGTGGTCAGTGAGTGTCAATGATCAATCCTCTTCAATTCCCAGTTTCGCACAGTTCTTATACTGTTTAACCACCCTTTTTGACGATTTATCGCCAAGAAAAGCAAGATGTGCATGGCGAAAACCACCACTAGAAAAACACCTGTCCTCGATTGAAAAGCTTTTCCTCCGGAAATGGAACCCAACAATTACTTTGAATATCAAATCTTTCACGGTACATTTTAGTCGTACTTCATTTAGTGGGCTTTAACCAGTTTACCAGCTCGAAGCAGATGACTTATACTGACTAATGTAGGGTTTGCAATCGCTGTTGACTCTGCTTCGCCATGTAAGGGAGCTGATCGGGCAAAATCGGCTGGAGATGGAGCTGGATGCCACTCATCAAAACCATACTTGTTTAAAAACCGCACTAGAATGACCTTTTTTCCACGAATGTGATCTATTCTGGGACAGCTAGGGCCACGATCTGATGCTAGTACATCGCAGCTGTATGATGGACGTTTGTAGTGTTGTTCACAAGCTCTCTTCGCATTGTCAAGCGTGCACTGCACATCGAGTGGAAATACATGCTTCTCCATGGTGGGGAGGCTTCTGGGAACGTCTCGTTAGATCGGTTAAACGCAGCCTCCGCCCCACACTTATGAAAGCCCGTGTAACTTTGGAAGAGTTGCAAACGACAGTGATTGAAATTGAAGCAGTGTTGAATAGTCGTCCGCTGGGATACCTGTACGAGGACAGTACCGAAAATTTAACCCCATCTCATCTCATCCGAGGACGACGACACCCCAGACGAAACCCCTGACGTTTCTACAGAAGAAAACCCAACAAAACGAGCTCGATTTCTGCAACATTTACTTGAATTATTTTGGAAGCGATGAGTATGTTGCAAAACTGCGAGAACACCATCGTATAAAACACACGAAATGAGACACACAACTTCAAGTTGATGACGTAGTACTAGTAGCTAATGAAAACTTGCCTCGATCAAAATGGAGACTTGGACGAGTAACGGAACTAGTGACGGGCAAAGACGGAATAACACGAGGAGCAATTGTTCAAACTTCGGGCAAAAAACTGGACGCCGGGTCACGATTCATAGACCCATTCAAAAACTTGTATTGTTAGAAATTGAAAGAGATCGAAATGAAAAGGAACAACCTTCGACAACACCAGATCCTGTACCTTCAATCCCGATTACTCAGACCCGTCCTCGGCGAGCTGCAGCATCGACTGGTGAACTTATTTGGAAATTAACGGAACAAGAATAAATCTTACTTTATAATTTACATATATCTTCTGACACGCCCATAGTGTCAGCTCGGGGGAGGATGTTCGGAACTTGATTGTTACCCCCGTCTTCGGGAATTTGTCGAGTATGATAACTTGCATGAATCAATTGGGAGAGTTAGAACGGAGTCTTGTGGAGCAGAGGAGAGTTAGTCAGAGATAGAAGAGAGAAATAAGTTCACGGAGAGTTATACTTCAAAGATTTTATTCGGAAATTGTTCAGATGTTATTAGATTGTACATATTTAGCTTTAAGATTGATATTTAGATAAGTCTTTATTATTTGTTTTCTGTGTGAGTGACATTCTTAGAGTGGTGTTGTGGAGGAGTGTGGTGTGTTTTGCGGTTTGCACGAGTGAGCGTGAAAGAACTTTGGGTAGGGAAAACTATTTCAGTCTAGTATTCTCTATCTTGCTTCTTTCGGGAATTGGTCTAGTTTAAGTCTTTTCTTTAAACTTTACCGAGCTCATCTGATTGGTGTCATTTTACACCAGCCAAAAAATCCCCGTCGAACCAGGGTGGTTCAAAATCGGAAAATTTCTTGGGGATTCCAACAGCATACAAACTTTGGCTTTGAAACTTTGGCTACTAAACAGAAAAGCAGGAACAAAATTAAGAAACTCTTTAATTTTATTAATAAGAAATGTTATTGTTTGCTTAATGACATAAAAAAAAAGAATAGATGAATTCTTGAACTCTGAACGCTTTAGTCACATAGGAATACCATACGGATAACTTGCAGCACTTGTTATTTGATGCACAGTTACATCATAGTGAATAGAAATTTCTACTAACTGTGGTTATAATTATGGCTTGCATGCGTTGTTTGATTGGCTCTAGGAAGTAGTATTTTTCTTTAAACTTTATTTGTTGACTATGTTCTTCAGAAACGTTTAAGAATAAGAACCTTCCGAGTAGAATCTCAAAAATTTTAAGAAACGTTTACTACTACTATGGATACTTGGTTTCTTAGAAAAAAATCGTGTAATTAGATCTCAACATCTGGACCCTTGAAATTTATTTGAAAGCACATGCACGGAATATTTTTGATCTTCTCTATTCTTCCCTTTTGATTTATTTGTTTTTCAACATTTTTTTTGTTTTCGTTTTCTTGTCATTGCAGCAGTTAATGTGTGTTATAGTTCCCCTGGTGTTTTTTTATGATCTCTGCCCTAAACTAGCATAGTCCCTTCTAACTCCAACACATTCACCGCGCAACCACTCTCATCTCATACACAACTGCAGTCTGAAGAGCTGACTTGCTAATTTTGTGAACTATTTTTTATAAATTAGCTAGAAGCAATTATTTCTAGTCTATCTCTGCCCAAGCCTAGGCTTCAGTGCTCTAAAGCATGATAAATTTGACCCCTTCTAATTTAATCTCAGAACGCAAAACTGCAGGTAATAAGGTTGATACTTTGCTAAGCTTTCAAAAAACTGTTGAAATTATTTTTCGTGTTGATCATAAATAACTGCATTCTTGCATAAATATAAGATGTATTCAAGGCGAACAAATTGCAAATAGCGCAGTAAAATCGCTGGAATAAACGCAGCTATTCACTTCCAAAATCAAATTTTTACTTCGTATTGTTTATATTTAAATATTTTGATATTACCAACCAACGGTTGAAAAGGTAGGTTGGTAATATCAACATGGTAGGTTGTTGGCCGTTCATAACGCTATTTTATCAAGGCGGAAGTGTCATGTGTTTATATCATTAACTATTTGTAAAGGATCGTATTATAGATTTGCTTTAACTTGTTCCTGTAGGATCATCAAATTCACGAGGTTTATTGTAGCTGAGATGAAGTATCTTTGTGAAATAACAGATGCATGATGCTGTTATGATGTTAGCATGGAGTATACCGATCTTCAGAACTATCAATCTAATGTCATGGGGATGCCAATCTATCTTTCGTCATTATTCGATGGAATTTGAAGTTTCTCCGGACCTGTCCTGAACCACCACAGCAAACTAAATATGGTAGTGAAAAGAGGTTAGCGGTTCTGACAAGCGGAGTTCCAGCCACAGCGGAGTTGGGCAGTTGTTTCGCTTCGACTTCAAATTATTAAACGGTGGAAGCATACTTGCCGAACAGTATTCATTGCATGAACTATGACCTATGAACTGTGCTTGCTCAGCTCATTTATTTTGAATTTTGCACATGTAGGCATTACGTGAATTTGAATAGCGAAACAGATTGTTTACTCTTATCTACGTAGATGTAGGGTCTTCCTCTTCGTGATCTGATAACAAAAGGCGCACAGGTGACCCTCACGCTAGAGATTCATATTCTCGTATCGGGAAAATCTTTCCTGTATTGGGACAAATTCTACTCATTTTGAAATATATTTTCCTGTTCTCGATGGGAAAACTTATCCCGCGGGATAATTTATCCCAGTTTTGGGAAAAATTTCATCGCCAAACGGATTTCCTACTTTGGGAAAAATTTTCTCATTTTGATGCAAATTTTTCTCGCTTTGGACAGTTACTTTTTACAGTGTGCACTGTAATGGAAAAAAAATTATATTGACTACATCTGACACTTTTGTTCGCTTTTAGTATGACTTTCATTTTTCATTTAATTTTTTTTTATAAATTTTATACTTTGTGTTTCTGGAACTTTCTGAAGTTCAACAAATTCAACAAATGATCAGCACTGCCCGTATACTTGGGTGTGTTCTGTAGGTATAACTGTATGTGTGACGCGTACTATTATGACCAACCTTTCTTTTCGGTCCCTTTGGTATGACTTCCATTTTTTATTTTCATTTGTTTTAATTTATTAGTTTTAATTAATGCTTATTTTTCTTTTATCTTGAATACGTTTTAATTTTATTTTATTTCCTGTCTTGATCTTAATGCAGTGGCGAATTTTCTAAGTGGCAACGATGGGCCACCACAGTTTAGGATTGAAAACGGGAATTACACACATTTTTTTAAGCAACGCCTAATCGCTAAAATCTAAGCAAACGCTAAGTAACACCATTAGCCTGAGATTCATCTGGCGAGCTGACAAGTTCTGAGGATAGGACCAAGTTCATTATGTCTCAAACGTCATAGTTACTGCTATGCACGGCCTTGTAAAAGAAGTCATTTCTAGGTTAGCTGGGATCCAAACCTGGACAGATATATATTCATATATGCAGTATTAAAGTATTATCACAATCTACCTTTACAAATTCTTTAGAGGGCTAAGCAACACCTAAGCAACATCCGAGGACCTGAGCAACGAAAAATGCGAAGCAAAAACAAGGCTAAAGTCGAAAAATCCGTTGCCAATAAGAATGTAGCTTGAATTCTTGGATTGATATGAGAAAAATATCTTCATCTAGATTAAAATATTGCAATATGCGCAAATAAAATAAATGCATAACTTTATCGTGTATTTTGGGGTGATTGTTCTTAATGAAAGATACGTTTTATTGGTGGATAAAATTTTTTTTGACCTGAACCAAGCCCATGAACGGCTGCAAAAATTAACCAATATCAAACCGCGTGAATTCCACAAAAACTTTCATAAAATTGAAAAGCTGAAGAAAACGCGTTCCTTTACGGTTGCTTTTAAATGAAGGTTAAGTTCCTATTTGGTGAAGAGGGCTGCACTAAAATGTAGTTTTTAATGGGAAGTCTGTGTACGTAATTGCCCTAAACATATATATGAAATATACTTTTGAAAAGTACATCAAGACTTGAAGACAAGTACTTATAATATATCTCGGTTGCTTAGCTACAAGGGTCAAATCAGACTAAAAAAAAACATAGAAGCTACCCAGGAAAAACTTGGCAAAGAATAAGTAACTTGGAGTCTCAAACTAATAGAAACAGAAGCAGTCCTGACTGCAATTTGGAAGGCAATTTCCACATAATAGGCATTTGAAAGAAGAATTATAGTCACTGAAAAGATGGTAAACGAAACATTTTGCTAAGCTACAGATCAATAACTTCACAGCTGGAAACGAAGCTTTCACCGGACAACTGCAGGCTCACCTGAAAAATAAGGTCGCTCGTAAAAACGTATGGTACTTCTCCTGTCGGAGAAAATGAAACCAAGATGTCCGTTTTCTAGATCTCCCTTTTGGAAATTTTTTTTGGGTCAGTGACATACTTTCTGAAAATCTTGAAACAGTTGATGCAATAACTTTAAAATAATGTTACCATAATAACGTGGTAGACGTAGGCATCTCACTACTCTGTACTTATTGCCCAAATTAGGAGGTACGGCATGACCGATGACATGATCATAGTTAACCCTATTGTGCATGGACTTTTTGATGTACGTTGGTTGCATGGGGGGGGGGGTAAAAACTACCCCACCCCCTCCCTAAAAGGCGAACAAATATGGCTATGGCACTGAAACTTTGCATGGACATAGCCACCAACAAGTAGTTTCTAAAAACCATTCATTTGAACCGCCATACTACTTTTTAGAAAACAATGTGTGGTAACTTGAGAGCAAATAGTTTTTGTGCAGTATGGCTACTTCTGAAAGTCTTTTTTTCCCATTATAACTTGTAATAGGGAAATGGCAGGATTGCTCCAATCGGCTCTCACAAAATTTGAGTATCTCCGGAAGTAGGCACGCCATACGCATGAAATTTGTTCACAATGTGCATTGATAAATTTGGTCGGCCTGCCTCAATTTTTTGATATTTTCAAAAAAACTTTTTGGGGGGTAATTTCCCCCCCCCCATGCAAAATAGGGTTAACAGATTTCTATTAACTATGACAATATTTAATGGCTAGATATTGGAACCTTGTCCGAATACATTAATTTTAAGTCAATTCTAGGCAACGATCATACCATAATGCTTTAATTAAATGCTGGGGGCGTTAAGTAGTTTTTTTGATTTTTTTGATTTGAAACTGAACGATAGGTAGTTCTCGATCAGAACTTGCAAAAAATACCACATTGGCTCTTCTCATTGTTCCATTTTCTTCATAAAGGATGGTTTTGTTTTCAGACAATGGGAATGTGCAATCAGCTTGGGCAAAATAGAAATGAACACTTAATGCAAATCAGGTCTATGACAGGCTTCGTTATGCACCAAAATGTTGCGGCAAGCACTGTACAAGTCATTAGTAAACATTTTGCAGGAAAATAGATGTATTTTAGGTTTTGGACAAAATTGACCTCTTCAAATTGTCTTCTAGAAAAGAACCACGGAACAATAGGATTTGACCCAAATTTGGAAATTTTGACGTCGTTGATGTCTTGATACTTTTTATGAATTGTCAGAGGGATTCAGCTCCTAAAAATTAGTTTCCATGATTTGGCGTCAGACAAACCACCAGGGGTGTGGTGATTTGGCACACAACTCCAGCCTAAGTAGGGTTACTACCGGGATAAGCTTATTGAAAAGTCTGTTAAGACGGGACTTTTTTTCAAGGGGTATTTAATCGAAGCATTCCAGTAGACGCATACTGTTAAGAACAATCTAAGTTTAGATTCTAATTAGATTTCCTAGAGTGCTTCTGAGATTTGATCTCTTCCTCATAAAGTCACTTAGCTTCTACACTAAGTTTGATAATGTTGACTGTAAAACAGTTTTGTTGTTATTAACCTTGGTTTTCAATTTTTAGGAAAATTTGAGTCTCATACTCTTATAAAACTGTTCTTATAAAACAAGAGTGTGCGTACGTGTTGTGTTGTGGTGAATTGATGAGTAAATTGGAATTGTAAACATGTCTTCATCGCGCTGTCACATAGAACCACACAAAAAAATGACGATCACAATAATATACAACATACGTTTCTCAAAAATCTACGCCTAATATCGTCCAAACACATTCTTTGCAAACTGTTAAACTAAGTAACTGATGATCATCGTAACAGTTTCTAGAAAAAGTGTATCTTTCATATGTTTAGCTTGTTCCCCAATGAGCAACTTACAAAAGGACATTTTTGTAGTGTATGTTATGATTATTGTGCTACAAAAGAAGCGACGTTTCACTTCTGGCGACCATGCCATGTTGAAGTGCATTTCTGGGATTTTGCTGACCTAATACGCTTCTAACACGTACAACACAAAGCACAAAGAGTGATCCTTTGTCCTCATAAAAGTGAGCTAACAGTAGTGAAGGTTGAACTTGCGTACATTACCGTTCATTCACTGCAATCGTCACAACATATTCAATAGGGAACTTACGCAAATCGATGACGATGACGCCTGGAGCCGGAATCGCAGCGATTTTAGCTAATGCGCATGCGCAACTAATACCTTTGCAGTTTAGGTCGTCGTCTGTTGATTACGACCGTTATTTAGCTAATCTGAATTCATCGTCAAAACAAAACGTAAACAAAGGCTGAGCTGCGAATGTTTGCTTGCTTGGGCGACACCGCTTGCGGGCACAGAACGCATATCGTTGATTTTTTTTAAACAATTGAAAGTAAAGGGCTTTTTTGTGTTCTTTTAAGTCTTTCATTCATAATACATGACATTTCTGGATGATTTTCTTGCAGCAGTGGCTTTTTTGAGGATTAGAGTGGGTGTTTGTGACAGGAGTATGGTGGCCCATTGTTATCACAGCAATATTTGCCTCAAAAATATTGTTTAGGGATGATTTGCATTCCATTCTAAAGTTGTTTGTCAATTTCTTTTGATATCAATGTATTT
>JAOBRC010377126.1:0-12591 GCA_027575255.1 Scolionema suvaense
GAATAAGTATTGTGAATGTGTTGGACACACTACCATGATGATACTATTGTGCGCATAT
The DNA here is from genome assembly GCA_027575255.1 of Scolionema suvaense. Taxonomy (NCBI): domain Eukaryota; kingdom Metazoa; phylum Cnidaria; class Hydrozoa; order Limnomedusae; family Olindiidae; genus Scolionema; species Scolionema suvaense. Next base: position 59 of record JAOBRC010377126.1, read on the forward strand.
TCGATTCAAACATCATAATGCTCATTTTTTGTAAAGGTTAAACTATAGCTTGTTAAGGTTCTATTTATGATACTGCTGCATGAAAAAGCGCTGGTGAGAGCTTGAGACCATGTTCCCAAAGACTCATTGAAGTCAGGCTGAGAAAATTTTAAATTGTCTCATTTAACTTCATAAGGCTGATAGGCTTATTGGTGCTCAAATGTAGCTTATTGCCTGTGTGTCATGAGAGTGGCCATGCCCTTTTACTGGATTATCTTCGGTACAGATGCTGAGAAATTGCTGAATTGTTTCCGTCTCTCACATTTTCAAGACAGGTGCAGACCAGCCTGATCTCAAGCCTACAACATAAAAATGACAGGTTATGTTGTGACCAGCTGTCTCATTAGCATGTTTCAGGTTCCTGCAGAATCCCATACCTAAAGGTACAGTTTTCTGAAAGTCCAGGAATTTCTTGTGATTAGCAGTAAGCTCTCCTGTAAGTTACTTTTGACTGTAATTTGCAGCTTTAGTTCTGTTGGTGACGCTCCAGTGGTTGAGGGAAATATCCAGGCTCTATTAGAAATTTTGCCATCTTTGTAACTTCATGTGCTTATGTACTTTTGATGTGCTTAGCCATTGTAACCTCTATGAAATCGGCTATGTTACGTTTTGGTTAATTGCAACGTTTATTTATCCTTGATTTATCCAAGCCAGATTTGCTGTCGTTTCAGTAAAAGTTTAGTTAAAGTATTCTTTTCTAGTTAAAGGACTTTTATTTTCTTTCTACTTAGTACTTTATGCGGTGTTGTCTCCTGTTTTTTAGCCTGAGTTTGCAGAGAAGATGGTGTTCGAAGCGAAAGTGAAATCTTTTGTGCTGATGCTGATATCCAACTTAGAAGGAGTAGTTTTATGCAATTGCTCGACGTTGGTAACTGATGGGGACTTCAGGTAATAATCTATAAAGTGCAATTCACATGTGACCTTACCGACCCTCTAAACCATCATGTATGGTGTGTTTACGCCATTTACTTTGCATTTCTCCGGGTTTTTTTCATGGTCGAAATGCCCGATTGATGAAAGAACATATGCCACACTTATAGGAAAATAATCTGGTGTACCAAACATGAAAATGTAGCCCTACTTTGGTTCTGAGCATAATAGATATATATAGTGTGTGTGACATGAAGTGTCCCTTTTCTCAAATGTTCATAAAAAGAACATTTGATGTTCATACAAATACCTGTGTGCGATATCTTTTCATATGGATACTGATGTTCGGAATGTAGAAAATGATTTCTGTCAGTCTATCAAGATCTTGAGGATCATTGAAGTGCTTGAAGCACTGCCTTTATCTCTTTGACACAACAGATAGCACTAATGCTGACCTTTGCTCAGCCCACCTGATGCAGGCTTTGTGCCCGCCCCAATCCTTATTTCTATTATTCGTTGCTGAAACTTGGAAAAGATTTTTCTTGACTCTTAAAGATTCCCAAAATACATGTGCAAGCCTTTCTCGACCTGTCTGTGAGGTGAACATTTTTGGCTATGAAAAAATCCCCTGCCGAAAGTACTGGAATTTGTTCCGTTGAATTTGGTTTGATGTTTTACATTGCATTTTATGTAGTAATTGGGATTTTTTTAGAGTTGTTGTATTTTAAACTCTTTTTTGAAACTAAGCCCAAATTGTTCGACCTGAACTGAAATTTACTTAATGTGGTCAGGATAATCAATACAGTTTACATGAGTTAAACGTAAAGCTGACTTGGTGGATGCCTCCAAAACAGTTGAAGGATATCTTGCAAGGGGCAGGGGACATAAGTTGCTAATCCACTTGTCAAAATGGTTCAGTTTTATGTCAATTTGAAGTAGATGAAACCATCCAAAGAGAAATGAGATATGTCAAATTGAAAGCACGCAGTTTAAAAGCTTGAAAATGTGGCGGTGCCAAATGCAGACAGATTGCATAGGTGCATTAAGATTAGCTGCTTGAGATGATGATGAAGCATTGTTTCTGGTGGTTTTTAGCTGAAGAGTCCTGTAGAATGAGATCTGCTGGTTTATTGTCTGTCTTTCCATCTTTCAACAATGCTTTTTCCTAGATAACCACTCAATGAATAGCCTTGTCGCAAACTGCTCAAAAACTTCAGCTACTCTCACAGTCTGCTCACCTTGATAGGCCAATGCTATTTACCATGTTAGTGTGAATTGAATACCCTATTTAATGGATGGCTCTGTTATCTGGTATCGTACTGCACCAAATGCAATAGACAAATTTGAATCTTCGAAGTTCCAGATATTGCTGCGGTACATAGCATAGTTAGTAACTGTGCCTTTGTCATGTTTTCGCGAGATCTTGCTAATTTGCATGAGTGTGTCTGGGATTGCGCTTGGGTGTGGCCATTTTTACAGCCAAAAATGGCAATTTTGCTCATATTTGCAAAAAAATTGGAGAACACTCAGTTAGCTATCTGTCAATTTAATAATCTTAGTATAAAAAAATACATGTTTTAAGCCATGGCTCTTATAGTTCAAGAATGCGGTTTTTGTAATTTTGGGTTGGACTCTTATCAGAGGCAACAGAACATGTTATAAACCATTTGACATAATATTTGGGAAAGCTTGCTTTCAGCTTGAAGGTGGTAATTTCTGTTGTAAAATATTCATTTCCATTTGTTTTTAGTTTGTTTTTGTTTTTGATTATTTAAGAATGCTTCGCTAGTTTTTTATTATTTATGATCTGATTGGTAAGGTCAAAATTACTTATGTTGCCAACCGTATGTCATGGCTGGGACAGCCCTCGTTGAGCTTAAGTGTGGCTTGTTTTGTTTCAAGGTATCCATTTTTAACGCTTTTTGAAAAGCTTTTGAGGTTTGCTGATCACATTTCTGTAATATTTGGTGAGAAATTTCAGGGGAAGAATAGTGATGTGTCAATCTGTTTTTGTTAATTTTGCCGGAAAAGGTTACGACAACGTTAGGTAGTTGGCTGCATTCAACTCTTCTGAGAAGAATAGTTTTTGATTTGGTTGTGGCTATTTTTTCTGACGCTATAGTTCCTTTTTGTGTAGAAAAGAGTAAAAAAGGACTCCTTTTTTCTTTGATTTTGTACAAAGATCCTCCATAAGTTGGGAGGAATCTTCAACCTCTGGGAATTGTTTCGTTTTTATTCCTGATGGTCTTGTGAGTCCATTTAGGTTTCACTGAATGCTGCTTTCAACCATTCATTCAGTTTAGTTGTGTGAAATTTTGGAGCGTTATGACTAAGAGTGTTGTGTGTGGCCCACCAAGGCTTTTAAAAATCTTATGTGTTATTGCCTTAGTACATGTACCCAGACGTTAGCTGTGGAGAAAGATGTCTATTACCAAATCGATGCCTTCGTTGCTGTGGATTTGTTAGAGGAGATGTGGCTCAGTTTAAGAATCAAAACGAAGAATGATGCGTCTACCAGGCCAATGAGGGAAAGTGAATATTTCTTTGTAACACCAGATGAACCAGGTACTATGTGGCTCCTTTTATCTCGTCAGCGTGCTGTTGGTTTGTTAAGTTCTAAGATACATCAATATCATCACTGTTAACAAAGTGACACAAAAATACAAAAATGACCATCAGAAATGTTTGTTACTTCACAGTACTTCCCATCAAAATATGCTGATGTCACTGATAATTTTTTATATTTATTTGTTAAAGGGGAACTAAAATCGAAAATAAAGTTTTAATAGGTCGCAGGTTTTAACTTTATGATGAAAGCTTGTGTAGTTTTCAAGATATCCTGTCCTTTGGGTCCAACAGCTGTAATATTTTGGTGTTTGATGTTGTCATCCGGGTACGTTGTTGTTAAAGGAGTTGATTCCTCAACATGCAAGTGAAGCACGCACAAAGACCTTAGCAAAATAAGAAAACTGATCTTTATTTTGTCAAAAAAACTAATGCTGTTCTTGAGATATATCATATCAAAGTTGTCAAGTGCTAATTATGCGTCTGAAGTCACTGAGCATTGGTTTGTTGTTATGTTAGTATTACTAGGAGTGAATTTAGTGCCAAACGCCAGTTTTTGCTTCATTTCTTGTGGAGGTTCAATAAATGTTATTTCAAAAATGGGTCATTCCCTTACGTGCGCCATTGCTGAGGAAACGCATGACCCTTAATGATTTTTAGGTATGATGTCATAGATACCATGTTCATGGAAAAATGTAATATTCAACTCTGAAGAAAAGTTAGGAAGACCTGCTGAAGCTTGCGCTCTGAAATGAAGCCCAATCAACTCTCTTTTCAGTTGTCTTTCATCCCGCCCAGTGTTAATTTGTGGTGGCGAATCTCCTTGAGCATCGCCATGTCTTTAGCTGCTCAATGGCTAAGCTTTTTTTCCAACGGGATCTATTACATATCATCACACATTAAGAGTGGAAGGGTGGCACTAAAATTCAATCTTGGGTTATTTTGGTAATGAATTTTTTTATAATTTGAGTTGTACCCACGTGACATCATGCATAAATAGTGACAAGGTGGCTGCTACTGTACTTTAGAACTTGATATCTCTAGACCTGCAGCAGCTTTTGTCATAAAATAAAAACTGTATGTCTTTGTGTCCTATTTCTGTCCTATCTTTTTATGTTTAAGTTTGTACCTAACCTAATTCTCCATTGACTTGTAGTTTACGTTTCATTCCTTTTGGGAAACATCCCTGTCCTATTAGAGAATGGATATGGCTAGGGTTATGAAATTTGCTTGGTCCAGTTTTGGTTAGACAATTGCTGATGATTTGACTATGTACTATGAATCCAAAATAATGACACTTTCATTTTCATTTTTAGTGGTATCCTTCAATGTTGAAAAAGTTGTACGCATGGAAAAAGGCGTCATACGTATCATACCATCTGTTATTGGATCTTCTCCAATACAAGGCTCATGGACTCGCAATAATCAGGCACTGACCAACTCTGTTACATCATTAAAGATTGATACAAGATGGGGTATTAATGATATTGTCTATGGATTGTACATATTGACTGTCAAAAATGAACACGGATCATCCAAGCATGAAATATTTGTGGTACCATACAATGAAAGTAAGTACTTTACTTTATTTCTCCATTCAGCCATCTTGTTATGGTATCATTTGGTTTGTTCCAAGTAGTCCATGCTCTGGCAAGGTCAATTTCAACGATGCATACTTTCCCACTCTCAAGTGGTTCTGCCAAGTGCATCCGCACCTGCAGCAGAACAGGATGAAGCTTTAGAGCTCATCAAAAGGCGCAATATAGGCAGTGACCATGATCAATAGTGTTGACTTAAATGTGGTTAGAAAGTCATGTTTGTTTTCAAATTGTTGAATGATTTCAAAACCTGCTTAATGTATTGGGTTCAGTATCATGATAAAAAAAAATCAACTTGAAAGGCTCTTTTGAATTTCTCGTCCCACATTTTCATTTCCTTTTTGCATAAAAGTGAAGTATATGCACAGACCAGATTTCCTGGATGATTTGGTCCTACATTAAGCATTGTCAAAATCTTTTAGCCATTTGAGCCAGTCTTTCGGATAGCTTCTTGAAATTTTTTTTACCATGATTTGAGATTCTTGATAAAGTAAGCAACTCATATTACTGTCTCAGTAACACATTCCCTCAATTTTAGTTTAGTTTTTGGACTTAGCGGAAGAGTCCTATAAAATGAGGTCTGTCCGTCCTTCTGTCCTTCTGTCCGTCCGTCACCAACGCATTTTCCTGGATAACCGCTATGTGAATTTTTCGGAATATTGTAAAAAACTTTTCTTCGGCTAGCAGGTGGCAATTTATGCCCAAAAATGCCCATTTTTAGTGTTTTTAAGAATATTTCAAAATCTGTTCATTACTTTTTGGTAGTTCTGCAGGGTAATAGTAGTTATGCTGTGGACAATGTGTCATATCTGGGAAAACTCTCATTCGGCTTGCAGGTGGCAATTTATGCACGTCCAAAAATGGCCTTTTTCATGGTTTTTTCCAAATAAGCCAAGAACTGTTGATCCGATTCTTGCCATTTTTGGTGTGAATATTGCACGCAACTCTACCCATGTTTTGAACCATATGCCATGTTTCCTGAATATCGCGTTTGGCTTGCGGGTGGCAATTTACGCCCGAGATGGTTGTTTTGGAGGTTTTTTTTCCAAATGTATCATGAACGGTTCATCCGTTTTTTGTCAGTTACGGTCTGATTCGTAGGAGCCTTTCTGCGTACGTTATGAACCATGTTCCTTGTCCAAGGAAGATCTCGTTAGGCTTGCGGGTGGTAATTCACGTCAGAAAATGGCTATTTTTAGGGCTGTTCCAAATGTGTCAGCAAGGTGTTAATTTTTGCATTTTTTCCGTGGATCTTAATGGCAACAAATTATACGTTATGACACATGCTTCAGATCTTTTTTAATATGACGTGGAGATTCTCAATTAAGTTTGCGGGAGTCCACTAATTATGTCACTTGTTTTTAATTAGGAACTTTTGAAACCTTCAAACAAAATTCTAATGATAGGAGCTGAGTAAGTTAGAATCGCCCAGCTCCGGGCAAACCCTAAATTGCCTTCCTGTTGTGACAGCTGGCAATTTCTGTTCAAAATGAGTTTGGTTCACAATACTGTTGTTGAACCCGAGGGTGCCAGACCCAAGCAAATAGGAGTTCAGTATGACTGCAGTAGAATTCTGAAAACCTTTTTTCATATTATTTAAAAGAACCTTTCTTCGTATTATTTAAAAAAAAACCTTTTTTTATATTATTTAAAAAAACTTTTTTCATATTATTTAAAGAAACCTTTTTTCATATTATTTCAAAAAAAACTTTTTTCATATTATTGGCTGTTGATGATCCGCTATGCATGAACTAACACAAAAGATGTTCAAGCTACAATGTAATTGCATCCTTGACTCGCTCATATTTGCATGATATAGCCATAAATTTATCCACAGACACATAATTTCAACACTTTTGCAATTGCAGGATGGCTGTGATTTTGTATTGTTCAAGTAGTAGCCCTTTCATTGGCTTGATCACTATGTTTCGGACCCTATTTTTTTCCACTCAATAAACTGTCTGTTCTCCAACATTTTGTCGCAGGTCCCTTTGATTGTTCAATAGTCAGGTGGATGTGCTATTTAGTGAAGTTAAGTGCAGGAAATAGCATCCGGAAAGCGATTTCTAATCAAAGGGCAATACACTAGTCCTTCAAATAAATTCCTGTGTACTGATTTAGTCTGAGATAGAAACTTATTCAGGGCATATTGTAATTTTTGTTTACGTCCAATTATTGCACGCAATGCCCTGAGAAATTTGTGGAAATTACGCCCTTTTACGCTATTTTGGTCAAAATACTGCACCGTATTTGCGAATATATGGCCTAGTAGGCTTCCATGTTGCCTTTTAAGGACCAAATCGGCTGCTGCCTTTCTACCCTAGAATATGCCCTGTTATTTGAGATGAGCGCTTGTGTAGATGGGACAGTAGTCAGGTTGCGAAATGCCAAAATCTATCATGCGAACTCTGTTGTTAGGCTGTTGCGATGTCTAGGGAAAGCCCAAGTAGATGGTAGCCCATGGGCTGATTTACGTTGCCCTTGATCTGTGACGCTAAACCAAAACAAAACAAAATTTTGAGCGACCCATTGTTCGAAACAATGACTGAGAATATTCAAACTGTGTAGTCAGATTCCAAAAGTTAAGAAACTACATCATAGATTTTTTCGCAACCACTTTTCTAGCGATTCGACCGTTGAAAAATAACGTTCACACCATAGGTTTTTATTTTGCACCCTCACCAGCACAGTAACTCAAAATTTCAAAAAAAGATCAGATTTGTTTTGAATTAAAGGTTTTCTATAATAGAGGGTTGCCATTGGACCATGGAAACCTTGAAAATTGCCTTGAATTTTAAAATTGACCTTGAAAGCATTAAAAACCTAGCATTTTGAGCGTGAAAAAACTTTAAACCTTATGATGCTATTGCAGGGTGGCCAGCTTTACTCCTGGTAATCTCCTGGAAAAAAACATGAAAATTGCAAAATCTCCTGGAAAACTCCTGGAACATTTTTCTTTCTAAAAATATTCTTTTGTTTCTCTCATTTTATTCTTGTTATTCAAATTTTCCGAATGGTTTAGAAAATACCAAATACCTGTGTTTTTCTTACTTCTGATAGTTGTAACATAGTAAAAAGAAACTCTTTTTCTTTTCGCTATGGTCTAGAGTTGGCTGAAAGAGACTGAAAGAGTGTAACTTCTGTGCGGTTAACCTTCCCAATTTAACTATTCACAGATATACAGTAGGCTTGATGCTCTCTGTGTGTTTGTACTCTGATCCTGGCTTTTGTTTTCTGTGTAATTTTGTAGCATGGTGGGTTTGCCAGAGGTTATGCTGGATGTTGAGCCATCAAATTCAATCATCAGTTGGATATAGCTGTAAAAGTCTGAAAGCATGAAGCTTTTCCCTGAAAAAACCCAAATTCCATATTCTTACAGAATATTTCTTTGACGAGATGTCCTTTTCAATGTCTCGCTTGGTTTTCTTTGAGCTGTATCATCTCGCTCATGGCAGGTTTCTGTGTAGAGCTGATCAGAAAGAGAAACACCTATGCGTGGTTGCACTGAATTCGATTAACATCCTAATTTAGTGTCTGGCTTTCCCTGTGAGGATTTCTGAGTGTTCCTAGGTAAACTTGGCTTAAAGACTGGCTGCATTGTAGGTGTTGCCCTTTAGCGATGTTTTCACCACTGTGATTTTGGGCTGAATTATGTCAGGACAGATGGTTTCAAAGGAATTGGCTGGTGTCTTGCAGGAGGCATTTTTAGACAAGTACATACACCGGATTGCCACCATCAGTTGAATTTGTTATCTTCCTGATAGTTCCAAGGATGCCATGCCTCGTAAACTGCTGTGTTTATGGTAGTTTTCCCGTAATGGGAGCATGAATGCGCTGGGGCAGGTCTGTGCATAGTCTTCGTTGGAAGCCACTTCTTCACTGGAAGCCAACGCGCAAACAATACCTCAGCGTTCTATCTGATAGCGGGTGGATTGAAGACGCACACCCTGCTTGTACTATCCATTAAATCGATCGGCAGAGTATTGTTTCGAGCGTTTATTTGCCCTCTGGCGTACGGGTATAGTGATGAAAAATAAAACCCAGGAACGGCCTATTTTTTCGTAAGGCCTTTGCGGTCTTCTTATCTTCTGGTGCAAGACTTGATTTGAATTTAAACTTTTTCATTTTCTAGTACTGTATACATCATAAACAGTACGAGAAGTTTCCTTCTTATGACAGTGCGTAGTATGCATATCTTTTACAGATTAAGTAATTTTCCTGTTATTTTCGGCTACGAAAAAGGCCTATTACCAAATTATTGTAACTGATCGGTCAGATTCCACTGCAGGTGTAGCCAGCTCTAGCCTACCTTTTTGCCATCGTTACTGAATTCGGTTATAATTGGAGACTGCTGGGTGACAGCCAAGAAATCGGGGCTACTAAACATGATGCTGCTGCCGTCAATTTGAGATAATGAAATTTGATCTGGCAAGGTCCGAAAAACTTCGAGGATTTTTTGATAAGCACGAAACATAAGACATACCATTTTTTGACAAGTGCACCTTTTTTTTGTACAAAAAATAAAACTCAAATTGAAAACATTTCCAGGCTGAGAGCCTGACAATTATATCCAGTGATAGAAATTTATATTTACGTGTTTGCGCCGAGTTCAGCCCTAAAGCATGCTCCGTTAAAAAATTATCGAACTTCTCCTGCACGTGACTGGAGCTGAAATTCCCATTATAAATTACCATAGGAAAATAGGTACTCTGTATTTTGTCTTGTTAGAGGAAATGTGCTTTGGCTCAGCTGCCTCCTCAATGCTTTCTTGAAAGCTCTATAAATAAGGATTCTACCAATCTATAGTACAGTTCACAATCTATTTTAGTTCTGATGTTAAGACTTGCCAACATTTATCTTGATTTCGCCCAATTTTCGTCGATTTTTGGACGCAAAATCTGACTTCGTCAAAAAAATTGCTGACTGGCACAATAAATGTTTTTAATTTTTGGAAGTACATACCAAGGCCTCTATTCAGTCCCAGTTTGTGCTTGAAGATGCTTTGGTTCAGATTTTAATCAGTGGGAGAGGGGTAGTTTTTACCACCCCTCACGCCCTCCCCCCTCCCTCGCCCGAGAAGTATTGGGTCAACTAAAGCTTTCTCACCCGTTCTCAGGTTAAATTTCCTCGCTGATAAAAACATGATTCAGATCTTCAATGAAACAAAAAAACAGAAACTTGCCATGTACTGGCAAAACATAAAGCATAAAAATGGTCTTTAACTTCCAGTGAAGAAGCCATATGAATGCGTGATGTTGCACCTATTTAATACTATGACAAAATTAAGTTTTTCTTTTTTCAGGGAGATAAGGTAGTACCAAATCCTATCTAAACGTTTTGTAAGAGTTGTAGGTAAATTCGCCATACTGCCAGTATTTTTTACTTAGTTACTATACAATCATAAGTTCCATTCTTTAGTTTGTTTGAGATGTTTGAAGCACATGATCATCGGAAGCATAACGTAGAACTGCTCCACCACAGAAGCATGTACGTTTGGAACCTGAAAAAATTCGTTAATTCATTCTAGACAAGCAAAAAAAGTTGAGTTTTCCTGCTTTATAAACGGGTTTCGTGTCAAAAATGACAACGAGAACTTAATCCTTCCATGTTTTCAGATGCCAACAATGGCCAGCTAAGCAGTTACCATTGTATTGTCTTTTATCATCAAATTTTAAAGTAGGGTAGTCCTAACATCTTCTCTCTGCCGTCTGCATTTCATTTTCCAGTGCAGACTACGCATATCATGGAAATATAAAAGTCAGATTTAAATATGGAGCGCGACGAAGACTGCTGAGCTTCCAGGCTAAGAATAAAAAAAAAATAATACCATGTTCGTTCAAGAAATCGTTTAGGTAAACGGAAATTGCAGGATAACTGTTTTTGTATTCAACGAAGTTTGTACTTATGTGAGACTTAAGTATTGTTTGGATCAGCAAAAGTAACTTTTTACGTTTTTAGGTATCGAAAAAGAAAAAAAAGAAAAAAATGGTATATACAGTGTTTTCAAATTCTTACGTTATGGCAAAAATTTGCATGCTCCATACCGCAAGATTTCTTTTGCTTAGGAATACGGTTATTTGAATTAGGAAGACGGTTATTTGAACGCTCTAATGACCGAAATGTTCAGTACACTTTTTGCCCTCGATTTAACATTTCATAGTAGACATGTTTGCATTCTAAAGTACGAAAAAAATGCTTCATTTTCGGCTTGGCAGGAAGGACGAATAATTACAACTACATGTTAGTATTTTACTAAGTACCAGAACCAAGACAGACTTTTTGAGGATAACGCAAAAAAAAGCGGTCCCCCGTGCCATACCTTAAGAAGATTTTATTTTTGCGTGGATTACTTTTTGTGATTTCGCAAAATTTAATCCACAGGAAATTCATGAAAATAATGTCATAACCTGACCAAAAGCAAACACGTATAATTTTTCGATCTTTAAACAATGGCAAGTAGTTTGGGCTCGTTTTTTCTCCCAATGCGCATGCCGATAACTTCCTCCTTTTCTTGCATTGATTTGCATTCGCTTAATTACAACCATCCATTTTCTCCGCAAATTTCTCATTCACAAAGACAAATCCGGGCAAAACACCCTAAAATTGGGCTCGCAAAAATAAATCCACGCAAAAATATCCCCTCAGGGTACTTCGGTTTCCAACGAAGAACAAATGAATAGTTCCATGGTGTTTGGTAGCTGATGAACCGACAATGAATTGTGGTGTGTTTGTGGGTTTGATATAGAATCAATTCATTTTCTTACAGAGAACTAATGAGTAGTGATACTGCATTAGCGTCCAAGGAATAAGTAGTTGAAGAGGCATATGTTTCACTGCCAATGAATAACAAATAAAAAATTTCACGGTAGTGGTTTCTAGTGAGACAACAATGAATTTCGTGGGGTTTTAGGCTTTGAGAGCAACATCTGCTCGTTTTCTTCCAAAAAAACAACGAGTAGTGATACTAGATAACTTCTAAAAATAAGTAGTTAAAATGATCTTTTTTTTTTAGCTGCTAAAGAAAAAAACATAAATTGTCCTCTAGTTTTAGTATCGGATGCTACAATGGATAGTAGTGTTAGGTACCTGAATACCATCATGTTACACTCCACATTGTACTCCATATTCAGCTTCCAAAAAAAAAAATTCATATGTGACCTTTTCAGGGATTTTAAAGGTTAAGGATTTGGTGTATCATTTAGAAAGAGACCAATCTCGGTAACCTGTTGCAACTGGTTGCATAATTTGATGCAGGTTTCATAAAGGCTGAGACCAGTCTCACTAGTTTTGAGACCTGTTGCGTGTTGCGATACACCTGGCCTTGCATTGCGATGTATTATGGCCAGACTATAGATTGCCTCCTATTTCTGAAACATGTCTCTAATAAGTGGCTGCCAAGAAAATAATGTTGTCAAGTTGGATTAGCAATGTACACACTTACTTCCATGATTATAATTTGTG
>JAOBRC010377237.1:0-12590 GCA_027575255.1 Scolionema suvaense
GGACGGACGGATGGAAGGACGGAAGGACGGACAGACCTCATTTTATAGGACTCTTCCGCTAAAGCGGGAGTCCAAAAATAGCTATTCTGGGGCACGAATTAGCACCTGCAAGTCAAACAATTCATTTTCTCTGCCACTATTCTCCGATAATAGATTTTCACATTCATACCAAATTTCAGAAAAGACAATTAAGCGCTATCTGGGAAAAAGCAGACGAAAGTATGGGCCTAGACCCCAATTTATAGGGCTCTTCAGCTAAAGCAGGAAACCGGAAAGTAAAGGACCAAAGTTAGTCCAAAGAATAGCATTCTTCGAATTCTGCTTTGCACAAGATCCAGGAAAGAGAAAAGATCTAAATTTTTTATGTAACGGCTCTTCTTGCTAGGCTACGGTCACAGAAAATGCAGTTGTCAGTGTACGTTTCAGAAGCTTACATGCATCATAAAACAGTTAGGAAACTCAACATATTCAATTCTACAGCTGATCGATAATAAAAACAGTACAGAAAGTGTAGAGAAATAAGAAAAGCAATTAATGAAAAGTGGGACCAAACAGCACATTGAATAGAGAAATAAAATAGTAAACAAACAGATCATAAGCCAGCAAATAATACGAGGACAAAATCGACAGCAATATTAGCCCTATTTTATTAGGGGTCAAACAACCCCCATAATTCACTGGGGGTGGGGTACATTTATCTCCATTTTCAAAACACCATAGAAACATAAAAACAAGGTACAACAGCACAAGCAATGTATAAAATGTCAGATTAGTTCATGTAGTAATGAAAAATGCTAAAAGTAGCATCGCCCTATGACCAGATAGGCAGACATTTTTCTGATGATGCTAACAGATTTTTGTGATTTTCTCAAAATCCCAATATCTCCAGAACTAGTCACTGGATGAAGCTGCTTGACCACTCGTTTTGTTTAGATCAGCATATGGCATTCAGAAATAGCAAAGAATACTACTTTGCATGCACAGCTAATGACTCTCACCTAAACAATCGTGAAAAAATCTTGACACAATGTTCGATTGTCATAAAAATCACGGAGAATACTCCAGTCACCAACTTCCAACTCGTGTCCAAGTTTGAAGTTAATTGCTTCAACGGAGCAGACGCTATGATTTATTCTGTTTTTAATTTTTTGCATAGGAAACACAGAAAAATTTCCACATACCTTCCACAAAACTAGGGGCACTTTTATATCTCCCTCTAATATATCATTAAAAGACAATGCTCAGGCGAAGACAGAATATAACCCTGACTCTGCTGACTTGGAATGAAAAAAAAGTAGAGACCAGTACACAAACATTTCGGATGCATAAGTAGTAGGATAACACTTTATTACGATAGTCATACCATAAAAATATTTAATTGTAATTTCATTGATAAAAGCTAAAAAAAATTAGATTAAAATAAAATTTAAGGACATACGTCCTTAAAGTACATTAGCGATGCTTCCGTTGGAAGCCATAAGATCAAGATGGTGGGTGGCAAGAACTACAAGAACAGAGACAGCACTGGAGCATATTTGACAGAAGCATCAAACCTTTGCAGAGGCATTTTGTCGAAAAAAAAATAATTGCAATGATGAATGAACATCTGTAGTTGCTATTAAAAGCATGAAAACAATTATTTGTGATAAGCTAAAGAAAAAAGGAAGGGTGCACGAAAGAGTAGCAGCACCCAAAAGTGCCATTACTTCCGTAAAGCTGGTCACAGTATCATGAGACCTTCAGAGAATCGCGTTCGCTAAATTTGTTTCACACTTAAAGGGGAACAATGGTAAAAAATGAAATTTTAACAGATAATAGAGCTCTACAAAACATGACACAGTTTTTATTTCATGACAAAAGCTTGTGTAGTTCCAGAGATATTTAGTCCCAAAGTCAAGCAGCTACCATCTTGCTACTAATTATGCATGATGTCACTGGTGTCACACTCAAATTATCTATATTTCGTTTCCAAAATACTCCACATTGAATCATTGTGAAGGGTTGTCTCTTTGATTTCATCATAAACCTAAGTAATATGTTTAAGATCCAATAAAGAAAATAACATGAGGTTTTGTGTTACTAAGGAAATAGCAATGCTTGGCAGCGGATTCTAATGACATCGTGAAAAATTAAGATGGTAGCTGCTAGACTTTGAGCGCAAATATCTGCAGAACTGAGCAAGCTTTTGTTATGATGTTGATGGGAAGTCCCATGTTTTGCTGTGCTTTATCATCTGTTAAAATTTCATTTCTGACCATTGTTCCCCTTTAAGGAAGACGGGCCCCTTACCCCAGCCCCGTATAAAATAGTGTTCACATATAAGAAAAGGAATATACAGAATGAGCAAACACAGCAAACCGGACACCGAAACAATTACAGCTTATTATTCAAATACTATACTATAAGATGTCCATACATAGCTAAAAGAACTATGACCTTACCACGATATGATTCTGAGCGTATCAGCTGGAGCAGGCTCACGAAAGTCAGAACGTACAGGTGCCATTTACAATCCTGCATGAAATTACGAAAGAAAAATATTCATAGGCAAAAAATAACAAATCGAATACCCAAATTCAAATGCTATAGCACAGGGCAATATAGACTAAGAGCTTCAACAAATGTGAAACGTTTTCAAGAAACGTGACCCACTTCTAATTGCAGGGAATAGGGCACTCTCTTTATTCACATAATATTTCTTCAGTTCCACAGCACATCTGGGAGCTCTTGATTGAGTTCATGTTTCCTTATGTGAGAAGAAACGTGCTGCACAGGGCAGGGTTTTTATCTTGTCCTGTTCTGGTCCTTTTAGTTTCTCATCCCACATATTAAACAGTCAAATATTTCAAAGAAGTATCATTCACTAAGCAGTTCAGTAGGTATCAAAAAGAAGTCCTGTTAATGATATCTTCAACTGAATCTCATTTGTAATCCTACTCTGGCTTACTCTTTGAGGCAAAAGCATGTTCTTTTGACATCTACGCATATTCAAGCTTTACGCTTATCAGAAAATAGTGTACATTTTCCTGGAACAGGCAAGGCAAAATAGAGAAATCAATCTTTTGCAATTCATAATATAGTAGGTTGCAGTGTATTTGATTGTCTTAT
Source organism: Scolionema suvaense (assembly GCA_027575255.1). NCBI lineage: Eukaryota > Metazoa > Cnidaria > Hydrozoa > Limnomedusae > Olindiidae > Scolionema > Scolionema suvaense. Next base: position 3,109 of record JAOBRC010377237.1, read on the forward strand.
GCAGAAGTAGCCTTCGTGTGTTTTTTATTGTCCATAGCCATCTTTTCCTCATTTTATTCTCATCTCTCATAGAAAAGTAAAAAAACTAAATGTCCCTAGCAGACAAACAAAATCAACTAAACAGATCAATATCTTACTAATGGTTCATTACCATTTGTATGTAATGTCAATTATACCACATCAATCAATCAATGCCTTACCGTCATAGTGCAAATGATATTAATTGTCAGCTGACAGAAAATCCTCAAGTAATCCATATAGTTACATGGTTCACAGAGAAAAAATCGTGCACAGAGCAAGGTATATCACAGTTCATGAATAATTTCATTCAACTGTCAGTACACGGTTGCAGAAGTATGGTTGCAGTTACTATGAGGACAGAAATGACATTAATGAGTAATGGGCAATGCCATGAACGAAATCCGTGGTAGGTACGCACTCATCCCTAACCCAAAGATACTAAATAATAAATGTCAATTTAAAACTGGATTCAAAATCCAGACCTACGGATATTCCTTCAAATGGCACATAGAAATAGACAATACACATGTAAATAATATTATAAATCTTCGTACTCACAGCAACTCAATCCTAGTCTGATCTGATTCCAGGTTGGCAAAAGGCATCAGTATGTATATGGACGAATTTCCAACAAGGCCATGCATAGGAAAGATGCTACTATGCTGTCAACAAAGACAGACCGTCATACCAATTTAACATCTTACATGAGTGCATCGTTAGTATGGCATGTACAATAAAGCTACCAGTTCCTTTTCAGTTGAAAATTGTTTTCTTCTGAATGAAAAGACAGGATAGACATATCAAACATAGCAGCGCAATACCAGAAATGATTAAATTAGCAGCAGCAAAGAATCACATTTTTGCGTTCAATTGACTTCGGAAATAAATGAAAACGAGTTGAAAAGTGTTTTTTGCAACATTGAAATTACATAGGTTAAAATGTGAACTTCAGAAAACATTTGCATTAATATGGTGCGATATTCTTGAGTACGCATGTTGAATTTTGGCGTTTTTACCGCAACGCTAGTCCTCTTTATAAACAGTATGGTATATTAAAGCTCCCTGATCACATAGTTCTTAAAAACATTCTTTCTCTATGATTATTTGTACGGTAAAGCTCTCTGCATGCTTCAAAATTGCTTCACATTGACCTTCCGGATTAGCAATGTCTCAAAGTAAATTTCACCACAAGGATCCTCATTCAAACCTTTCAAACCTACAACTAAACATTGTCTTCATACCAATAACCTGTCTTGTATTGAGGACTGAATGAATAAACTTGCTGCCAGAGTTGTTGACCAATCCAGAGGCGAGTTTGAAATCAGATCAGATCAAATCACATCAGATCAGATCAGAAAATATTCCCTTGAGTTGTGGTAATATAAGTGTTTTCCCCATACTATTTCTCTATGCAGTGTCACATAATTTGCTGGTTTACATGCATTCAATCAAATGCATCAAATGATATACAGTTACGTTTCCAGGCATTTTTTTTGTTGTTGTTGTTGCTTCTTGCTCTTTCTTGGTCTTAAATGTATCTGCCAATTAATGCATGTTGGTCTGATCTGACCTTATTCCTCTTCATGTGGGTAGGTCACTATAACAGAGAATCTCTGTGATAAACTTCTCCTTCCTGGGTTATTGAGTTTATCATTTTTTTTGTTGTTGTTGTTCGCGACTAATACATATATATTCAGAAATTAAGCAAACATCTGAGTAACAGCCGATCCTTTTGCATTTAAACCTAATGTTCATATCATTAGCGATGTATATTGTTCTTGGTTATTTTATGATGCTTTTTTGCTAAGGATTTTTGTTACTTTTGCAGAATTGTAGGAGTCATCTTCAGGGAAAAGATAGTTTACTACTAATACTCTTATTACCTTACAATATAGAACTCAACAAGAGGTTCGACCTGAGTCTTGTCTCATGCGCAGGTTGAAGAATCAGATTCTAAGTCAGAAAAGTATAGCCAGTATGTGATGTGTTCCAGGTGAACGGATGTAATAATGGCAGCAGCTTATCGAACAACGTAATGTAATAACACTATCCAAGAAACAGATTTCAGCCAAGAACACTAAACATCGAAAGAGTAGCCAGCAAACCAAGTATTATTCTACGTCAATCACAATGGGCACAAAGGGATGGGTAAGCCTGAAGATACAGTGATTCGCATCTGGACTTCTCACTAATAAAACCACAATACTGGCCCAACTAAATAAACAATAATCTTTGAACAATCTAGTAAAAGTAGATTCACTAGTTAAGTGTCCATTAAATACTTCAGTTTGTTCAATATTCTCTAACTACCTACAGCATACAACTAGCTATAGAGCAACAATCATGGACGAAGAAAATAGCGACATGCACAAGATACAGTACACAGTTTCCACTCCCACAGAGAAGGGTTAGTGGTGACTTCATAGAAAAAACTTTCCGTCATCTTCTGCTTGCTATTGACAGGAATAATGCAGAAAGCAAATATGTAAATGTTTTTAATATCTTGACCTGCAAAATTAGGAGACTTCCTTGATTGAAGAAATGAAAATACAAATGATGAATGATAAGTATTTTGCTCGAAAAGATATCAGATTTGCGTGTTTGAGGGAAAATATTTTTCTGTGGAACAAATATTTTGAATATGTTAATGTTGGTGTTGATCTCCAGCTCGCTGTCCTCCGTCGTGAAAAGATTCTCTCACTTGTGAGATGAAGTATGAACGGAGTGAACGGAAAATAAAGCTTGATAGCCAGGCTACAGGTGACATCCATAGAAAAAAGTAAATACGTGACAATGAACCACAAAGAGACTGGTTTATACGCCTTTTGCCGTTGATGTAACTACCATTAGCCAAGCAAAAGATTCACTTTATAAAACATGTTGCCGAATCAGTGGACTCCTGCAAATCTAATCATGAGTCATTGTTTCACACCAAAAACATGAATAATTCAATACCACAGACAGCCAATAACAACCATAACATAACAAGCACAATTCCTGTGTATGTCTATGAAGCTTAACTCCTATGTCTACAGAAGTTTATACCAAAACAACTGAAAAACAACTATTTTCGGCCACACCAAAGCAAACATGGGTTTTCTCAGACGTGACGAATGGTCCACAATATGACCAAAATTGCTATGAAATTACAGACAAAAAAATTACAAAAAGGAACAAATGAATCTGGAAAAAAGGCCTTTTTTTCACAACGATGATCACTTCTAAGCCGAACAAGAGTATTTCTAGATATGACACATGATGCGCACTAAAACTACCATTGCCTCAAAGTTTCACAACAAAAATGACAAAAAATAATGAATAAATCTGGAAATATTTCGCAAATAAAACTTAAAAAGGCCATTTTTAGCATAATTAAGAAAAATTTTTTTTCAAAATTCCGGCTCCAGCACTTTTCTTTGATTACGTATTGTCACCTAAGGTCAAATTTCAGAAAATCCATGGAGCAGTTATTCGGGCAAATGCTTCGGTGACGGGTGCAGAGAAGGAGAAAACTCATTTTATACGACTTGTCAGCTAAAACGGCAGTCAAAAAACCATTTCTTAATATCCATTCCGCATCTCAATCACCCTCTTCATCTTCTTCAATAATCTGCGCGTCTGGACTAGCATCACCAACATTATCCTCATCAACTTCAAATGGGTAAGAATAGCTTCGTCTATCATACTGGTTTCCGCAGCAAAAAAGAAATTGCTATTGGCATAACGATACATGAAACTATTTTCAAAAATCAGATGAAAAATAAAAACGAGAATGAAAACTAAGAACAACCGCATTACTCAATATATATTCAACATTTCTTGCTGAATTACCAGCAAATTATGTTCATGTCAAACTTCTAGTAAGCACTCATTTATGAAGGTTGAAGGATAGGCTCTTATTTGACAAGTGGGTGTTTTTCGAATAGGCGATTATTTCATAGTTTCACAAACGAGAATCGAAACTAAGACAAACTTTATTATGCAGTATATAACTTATTCAAATTTCTTGCTGAACTGCCTTCCAATTAAATTCGAATAAGCACTCCCTTATGAAGGTTACAGGAACAACAGTGGGGTTCTTTTTGGAGGCAGTACAGTACAATAACCAAAAAAAACAAGAAAAACAAAGAGAGAACTAGCAAGCAATAAAATAGCATACGTGAGAGAGTAACATCGTGAGTCCTTTGTCAATCATCTTATGCACCTGTGGTTGTGTGTAATTGTTTCGGTTTATAGTCTGTATCCATGTGTTGTCCAGTCGGAGTAAGTGAGTAGAGAGTAGAGGTGAGCGTTGTGAAAAGCTGCCAGAGAGATAGATCATTAAGTTTGCATTTATATTTATTGTAATAGACCAACGTTGTACAAGGAGTGAATCATTTCTAAGAGCTTCATAATCGAGCTGGATATTGACCTTGTTAGCATCTCTTCTGGGTTGCTGTTAGTTAGAACCAGCTTTACATTAGTAGCAGACTTACTTACTTCGAGCTACAGTGGCAACAATTAGTAGCGAGAAGGACACTGTTCATTCGTAAGTACCAAGAACATGCACATTATATATATTGCATCTGGTACCTGGCAAATTATATTTATTACACATAACGATAATCCATGAGATAAATTGAATGAGATTGTGTATTGGATGCACATTGCACAAAATTGACAAATCTTATTTGGAATGTTGAGCAACAGCCATGGCAAAATGACTGAACTTTGAAGAATTTTCTGTCTCACGTGAAACGGAAATCATCAAACTAAAACAAAACTCCACTTTTTTTATGGCCTCATTTTAAAGGTATCCCAGAAGGAGATCAAATCAATGCCTTGCTGATGTGGAAAAAGGTAATATCTATACCAAGAAAGTGAAGACACTTTTGCCACATTTACATTTTCACATTTTTTTAGTACATATGACTTAGTATGGATGATTTTTTTTGGAAGCTGAGAATCTTTTCCGAACAAACCAAAAGAATCCTTTAGCTTAATACGCTTTTATTCCTGATCTTTAACTTTCAATTTGAAGAGTGAATAATCAGGAAACTGATTACAATTTTCAAAAAAAGAGTTTTCATGAACAGGCCATGCTTATTGGAATTTAGGTCAATTTAGCTGAATATTTCATAAAGAAATAATGTAGATAAACTGATGATGCTATAAACAAGGAAAATTAAGATGCATACATAACTACAAACTTTGTTTGATAAGAAACCCAGCACCCCCTGCATAACAAAGTTTTTAAAAATTTTGAGATTTAACTAGAAAAAGCTTTGCATTGAGTTTCTAATGCACGAAAACTTGTGAAGAACATAACAAATTACACAACGCAGCTAAGTCATAATATTTGAAACAAAACATGAAAGCCACTGGAAGAAAACTGTTGCCATGGTAATTTCTACGAAACCAATGCACAAAGATTTCAAGAATATGTCAATATATTTGACTTTGTTGGAAAATAAACAACAGTATGTCTTGTTAGGAATATTTGATGATTTACTTAATTTTCTTCTTCGTGTTTTGCTTAGTAGTTAAAGTTTCTTATCACGGTTTCCTATAAAAAAAACGTGTAGGTTGTGTAGGTTGCTAACTGAGCTAAAACATAGAAAGACAGGGGCGGAGATTACAAGGAGTAGACACTTCCACTTTCCTGAGGAGGCTATGCCAGATTGATGCTTTCATAACATGCTGCGTCCTTTGCGAAACCTAGTGGGTCCTACTTGAGACAAACCGAACAAAAATCTTCTCATAGCTTAATGAATATGATTAAAATGCATCATACAGTTCATGACTATATTGTGGACACAGTCATTTTTCAGGCAAAAGTTTTGTAAATTGGCTGAAAGGTCGTCACTTTTACCTAGCTTTTCCAGATTTCTTATTAAGTGGATAGCAGCAGTGTTCTTGATGGTTTTTGGCAGCTGAGATCGTGCAACAGCATACATTATTACTGGTTAGCGCCAGACACATCAGTTCAGATAGCATTCATACTATCCATCAAGTGAACATGCTATATGACTGTTTCACAAACACTAAGACGGGTTTTGGTTAACCTGGGACCAGATTTCTCCACTTTACCATACTGGACCAGCTGGGTCTTCACTGTGTAGCTGAGAGGAAGATCTGGTGAGGTGCATGAAGAGAAGTATCTAGTTTATTATTCTACTGCTGACCTATGAGCCACATTGCAAACAATAAACATGTATACGGCAGCTACACGCATGTCAGGACAGTTTGATTGCTCTGCAGCATACACATGACCGGAAGAGCCAATGAGACGCAGTTTATTATCGTTTAATTCTCTGCAAAGTTTGGTCACAGGCAGCACATGACGGCAAGAGGCAAACCTTGCCAGAGGCCTATTTTCAGCACAGGGGACTATGCGCAGAGAGAGCAGATGGTCCCAGGGTAGGTTTTGGTAAATGAGGAAATACTTTATGGGGATTTTTTTTGCATGGATTAATTTTTTCGAAGTTGGGAAATTCTCAAAAATAAATCCACGCAAAATTTATCAAACTGAAATTTTAATTACTAGCTGACATCATTATGCTCGTTTTTTTACTAGTATCACTTTTCATAAGCATCATAGGCTGAGAGTAGCCAAATTTTTAAACATCACCTAAAGCATTAGCCAAGCCTCAGTATCACCTGGCAGCTTAGAGATTTCCTTGTCAATTACTTTTTTATCCCCTGCCTATTCAGTTAGGCAAATATACGCATCCTGTAAGCATCATTGAGCCTGGAATATGAAGACTTTTGCTAAGTACCACCAGGCTGAGGCAAAATTTACCGATGCCCATAAAAATTTACAAGCGCCTTAACAAAATTTTTGCTGGTGTTTAGCAACTTTGTCTACGGTCTCAGTGCAGTAACTAGCAATTTACCTGAATGGACTAAATTCTACGCCCTTTGCTTTCTAAATTACCTGAAAAATTGAAAAATCCCTAGCCATGTCCAAGAACAGGCCCTACCACACCCTACAAATGACCCCGAAAACGCCAATATATGATTTTTCAAAAGGCAGAAATAGTAAGTCTCTCAAGCGAAAACCTAAACTGCTGCTCAAGTTTGCGGCTCAGTACTTAAAGATATGTTTTTGTATACTCCTGGAACAAAACATTGCAAAAGCACACACGTGTGCAAATATATTTTGATCAGAGTAGTAGATAGCCGAAAAATGCCTTTCCAGTTTGAAATGAAACTTTACTGCTCTAAGATAAATAGGATATCCCCTTACAGTAGTTTGAGGTGTTCTAAAAATTAGTTGTTATGCAAAATTTGAATACATTGTTTACATATTCGCAGAAAATTTGTAAAAGGGATACATGGTATTTGGGCCAGAACTTGCATTTGCTTATGCAATCTTCTTCTAACACAAATGCATGAAAACTTGGTCTCAAAACGTTTGTACGCTTTAATTAAATAATGGTCATGAAAGATTTCAGACATTCTAATTTGGGACGAGTTTTAGTCGGAAATTAGAAACGCCCAAAATTTTTGGTAATAACTACAGTTGAATTATTTTCTTTGAAACAATTTTCAATTTTTTAGGTGCGAGAATGCATGGCTACTACACAATTTCAAGTGTGTGTAATCCACAGCCCAGACTACTTGAACGTGTAACTTGGCAAATGTCGATGAATTATGGTCATGTACAAAGCGGGAGGATCAGATTTCATGTCCGGAACTGTTGCAGAAGTACCACTTTTCGTATTCCAATTGCTCAGAGGAATTATTAATGGTGCCAATCAGTGATGCATTTCCGAATATTTTTCGTGGACTTTACAAGCAAATCTCGGCTAAAATCACGAACACTGCGAAATTTAAACTAGCCAAAAATGATTCCCCTGATGAAAGATTTGGATGGAAATACCACACAACCATCGCCTCGAAAGATTCTTGCTGTGACATCTATGATATGACTTACCAAGTCTAATACGTAGCAGCATTGTTATCACACCAGCGTTAATTTGCACAATAAAGTTGCTTTTTCAAGTTTTGAGAGAGTTGCCACTTGTTTTTAAGGTGTTGTCGACCTGGTGTCAAGGTGTTGTGCATTTTTCACCTGTTGTCGGGGTGTTGCGTATGTTGCCGGGGGTGTTGCGCAAGTTGTCGGGGGTGTTGTGCATGTTGTCGGGATGTTGTGCATGTTTTCGGGGTGCTGCGTATTTCAATGTCGTAACGAATGTTAAGTTTATTTTCTCATGTAGACTGTTCATGGCATCAAATAATACATCATGTTCATCCTGTTTCCGACCAAAAAAAATCTCATTAACATACCGTTTGTAAATGATTCATTGTAGAGGCAAAGTAATATCTGATCTCATTCGAGCCATAATGGATTCTGCAGCAAGTGTCACTGACAGTGGATCTCCCAAGGCGCAACCTTCAATTTGTGTGTAAAGGACTCAATTGAATGAGAAAATGTGCCCAGTTGTGAGTAAAGTTAAGAGACTTTAAATGATAAGCTTAGTGTCAACTATGATCATACTGAGCATGTTGTATCTCTCATCATTACCAGGTAGATGTTTGTGTGGATCGTTGTCATCACTGCCTGGGAAGATCTACCAATTACATATGAAAGTGAGTACCGCTACTCTGATATTGGTGGCAGCTACAATAGAAGTAGCAGTGCAATTCGCACAAATCACATTCTGGAGACTCCTGTGTTGGCTCCTCTGCTGGTGCTCCATCGATCTGATTCCACTGTGTTGCTGTAATTTATCGAAGTGTATTTGGCACTTCCCTATTACCTCTCTGGTGTGGATCCTTGAATTTAGTGCTCTCATGTAACTACTCTGCTTCATTTGATCATTGGTGGGACTCAAAGAAGGAGAAGTCTTAACAGACGGAACCATCGCTCATTGTTTTATTGCCTTGAATGCTTACCGGAGTCTGCATACTTAGTCTGGTATTCCCAAGCGATGGCATCGCTGAAACACCTGCCTGTATTCAACCCTGACGATGGTGACTCGTACACTCAATGGTAAAGTTGTATTGATGGAGTTCTGGCATATTTTCTCATGGCTGCTTCTAATCGATCAGATGATCATGAGCATCTTGTGTAAGCAACTGCAGCTCTTAACTTCGACGACATGAAAAGCAAACTTCAGAAAATCTTTGGCAAGTGGCCAAGATAATGCTGGTGACATTGGAGCATTACCAGTGAAAGAGGAATGTATGCTCTCTTTGTGGCGAAAACACTATGGATCATTTGGTTCACAGGGTGTATTGCTGAAGAATGGTCACCCCTATCAAGGGAGTCATGTATTAAGGAAAGTTGTGATCAAAACCCTGTTGATGCCCCAGGTTCAATCATGCGCTCCCATGATTGTGATAGCACAAAACACTCGGTATCCAATTGTCCTCCCAGGCCAGGGAGAACTGTCTATGCACTGCAAAAAGTCAAATTCCCGCCCGGGATAATTTATCTCAAAATGAGTGAATTTTTTCCCAGAATTTCCCGTTTT